>JAUNZM010002254.1:0-27710 GCA_033459285.1 Clamator glandarius
TCCTGGGGGCTCTAGAAGGGTCTGGGAGCTTTTAGAAGGGTCCTGGGAGGCTCTAGAAGGGTCTGGGGGCTTTTAGAACTGTCCTGGGATGCTCTAGAAGGGTGTGGGTGCTTTTAGAACTGTCCTGGGATGCTCAAGAAGGTTCTGGGGGCTTTCAGATGGGTCCAGGGGTCCTCTAGTAGGGTCTGGAGGCTTTTAGAAGGTTCCGGGGGCCTCTAGAAGGGTCTGGGGGCTTTTAGAAGGGTCCTGGGGTGCTCTAGAAGGGTCTGGGGACTTTAAGAAGGGTCCTGGGGTGTCCTAGAAGGGACGGGGTTCCTTAAGAGGGGCCCTGGGGGGCTCTAGAAGGGTCTGGGGGCTTTTAGAAGGGTCCTGGATTGCTCTAGAAGGGTCTGGGGGCTTTTAGAATGCTCCTGGGGATCTCTAGAATGTCTGGGGTCTTTTAGAAAGATCCGGGGAGTGTCTAGATGTGTCTGCGGCCTTTCAGAAGGGTCCTGGGGGCTCTAGAAGGGTCTGGGGGCTTTTAGAAGGGTCCTGGTGGGGTCTAGAATGGTCTGGGGGCTTTTAGAATGGTCCTGGGAGGCTCTAGAAGGGTCTGGGTGCTTTTAGAAGGGTCCTGGGGCCCTCTAGAACGGTCTGAGTGCTTTTAGAAGGGTCATGGGGGTCTCTAGAAGGGTCTGGGGGCTTTTAGAATGATCCGGGGAGGGTCTAGGAGGTTCTGGGGGCTTTTAGAAGGGTCCTGGGGAGCTCTAGAAGGGTCTGGGGGCTTTTAGAAGGGTCCCGGGGTTCTCTAGAAGGGTCTGGGGGCATTTAGAAGAATCCTGGGGGCCTCTAGAAGGATCTGGGATCTATTAGAGTGGTCCGGGGGGCTCTAGAAGGGTCTGGGGGTTTTTAGAAGGCTCCTGGGAGGCTCTAGAAGGGTCTGGGGGCTTTTAGAAGGTTCCTGGGGTTCTCTAGAAGGGTCTGGGGACTTATAGAAGGGTCCTGGGGGCCTCTAGAAGGATCTGAGAACTATTAGATTGGTTCGGGGGGGCTCTAGAAGGGTCTGGAGGCTTTTAGAAGGGTCTTGGGGGGCTCTAGAAGAGTCGGGGTGCTTTTAGAATGATCCGGGGAGGGTCTAGAAGGGTCTGGGGGCCTTTAGAAGGGTCCTGGGGGGCTCTAGAATGGTCTGGGGGCTTTTAGAAGGTTCCTGGGGGCCTCTAGAAGGGTCTGGGGGCTTTTAGAAGGTTCCTGGGGGGCTCTAGAAGGGTCTGGGGTCTTTTCGAAGGATCCGGGGAGGGTCTAGAAGGGTCTGGGGTCTTTTAGAAGGGTCCTAGGGGCCTCTAGATGGGTCTGGGGGCTTTTAGATGGGTCCTAGGGGGCTCTAGAAGGGCCTGGGGGCTTTTAGAATGAACCTGGGGGGCTCTAGAAGGGTCTGGGGGCTTTTAGAATGATCCGGGGTGGGTCTAGAAAGGTCTGTGGGCCTTTAGAATGGTATTGGGGGGCTCTAGAAGGGTCTGGGTGCTTTTAGAAGGGTCCTGGGAGGCTCTAGAAGGGTCTGGGGGCTTTTAGAAGAGTCCTGGGTGGCTCTAGAGGGTTCTGGGTGCTTTTAGAATGGTCCTCGGATGCTCTAGAAGGGTCTGGGTGCTTTTAGAAGGGTCCTCGGATGCTCTAGAAGGGTTTGGGGGCTTTTAGAAGGGTCCTGGGGGGCTCTAGAAAGTTCTGGGAGCTTTCAGATTGGTCCTGGGGGTCTCTAGAAGGGTCTGGGGTCTTTTAGAAGGGTCCTGGGGGGCTCTAGAATGGTCTGGGGGCTTTTAGAAGGGTCCTAGGGGCCTCTAGAAAGGTCTGGGGGCTTTCAGAAGGGTCCTGGGATGCTCTAGAAGGGTCTGGGTGCTTTTAGAAGGGTCCTCGGATGATCTAGAAGGGTCTGGGGGCTTTTAGAAGGGTCCTGGGGGGCTCTAGAAAGTTCTGGGAGCTTTCAGATGGGTCCTGGGGGTCTCTAGAAGGGTCTGGGGGCTTTTAGAAGGGTCCTGGGGGGCTCTAGAATGGTCTGGGGGCTTTTAGAAGGGTCCTGGGTGGCTCTAGAAGGGTCTGGGGGTTTTTAGAAGGGTACGGGGGGGTTCTAGAATGGTCTGGGGGCTTTTAGAAGTGTCCTGGGGTGCTCTAGAAGGGTCTGGGGAATTTTAGAAGGGTCCTCGGATGCTCTAGAATGGTCTTTGTGCTTTTAGAAGGGTCCTGGAGGGCTCTAGAAGGTTCTGGGGGCTTTCAGAAGGGTCCTGGGAGTCTCTAGAAGGGTCTGGGCGCTTTTAGAAGGGTCCTGGGGGGCTCTAGAAGGGTCTGGGTGCCTTTAGAAGGGTCCTGGGTGACTCTAGAATGTTCTGCTGGCTTTCAGAAAGGGTCCTGGGGTCCTCTAGAAGGGTCTGGGGTCTTTTAGAAGGGTCCGGGGGGGCTCTAGAAGGGTCTGGGGGCTTTTAGAATGGTCCTGGTGTGCTCTAGAAGGGCCTGGGGACTTTTAGAAGGGTCCTGGGGTGATCTAGAAGGGACGGGTTCATTAAGAGGGGTCCTGGGTGCCTCTTGAAGGGTCTGGGGGCTTTTAGAAGGGTCCTGGGGTGCTCTAGAAGAATCTAGGGGCTTTTAGAAGGGTACTGGGGGGTTCTAGAAGGTTGTGGGTGCTTTTAGGAATGATCCTGGGGGGCTCTAAGAATGGTCTGGGGTCTTTTCGAAGGATCCGGGGAGGGTCTAGAAGGGTCTGGGGCTTTTAGAAGGGTCCTAGGGGCCTCTAGAAGGGTCTGGGGGCTTTTAGATGGGTCCTAGGGGGCTCTAGAAGGGTCTGGGGGCTTTTGGAATGATCCTGGGGGGCTCTAGAATGGTCTGGGCTTTTAGAATGATCCTGGAGGGCTCTAGAAGGGTCTGGGGGCTTTTAGAATGATCCGGGGACGGTCTAGAAAGGTCTGGGTGCTTTTTTAAGGATCCTAGGTGGCTCTAGAAGGGTCTGGGGGCTTTTAGAGTGATCCGGGGAGGGTCTAGATGGGTCTGGGGACTTTTAGAAAGGTCCTGGGGGGCTCAAGAAGGGTCTAGAGTCTTTTAGACGGGTCCTGGGGGCCTCTAGAAGGGTCGGGTGCCTTTTATAAGGGTCCGGGGAGCCTCTATAAGGGTCTGGGTGCTTTTAGAAAGGTCCTGGGGGGCTCTAGAAGGGTCTAGAGGCTTTTAGGACGGGTCCTGGGGGCCTCTAGAAGCGTCTGGGTGCTTTTAGAAGGGTCCTGTGTGGATCTAGAAGGGTCTGGGGGCTTGTAGAAGGGTCCTGGGGGGCTCTAGAAGGGTCTGGGGGCATTTAGAAAGGGTCTTGGGTGGCTCTAGAAGGTCTGGGGGCTTTTAGAATGATCCGGGGGACGGTCTAGAAGGGTCTGGGGGCTTTTATTAAGGGTCCTGGGAGGCTGTAGAAGGGTCTAGAGGCTTTTAGAAGGGTCCTGGGGGCCTCTAGAAGGGTCTGGGGGCGTTTAGAAAGGACCTGTGAGTCTCTGGAAGGGTCTGGGTGCTTTTATAAGGGTTCTGGGGCCTCTAGAAAGGTCTGGGGGCTTTTACAAGGGTCCGGGGGGGCTCTAGAAGAATCTGGGGACTTTTAGAAGGGTCCTGGTGGCCTCTAGACGGGTCTGGGGGCTATTAGAAGGGTCCCTGGGGGGCTCTAGAAGGGTCTGGGTGCTTGTAGAAGGGTCCTGGGAGGGTCTAGAACGGTCTGGGGGCTTTTAGAAGGGTCCTGGGTGTCTCTAGAAGGGTCTGGGTGCTTTTAGATGGGTCCTAGGGGGCTCTAGAAGGGGTCAGGGGGTTTTAGAATGATCCTGGGGGGCTCTAGAAGGGTCTGGGGGCTTTAGAATGATCCGGGACGGTCTAGAAGGGTTTTGGAAGTTTTAGAAGCGTCCTGGGGGGCTCTAGAAGGGTCTGGGAGCTTTTAGAAGGGTCCTTGGGGGCTCTAGAAGGCTCTGGGGGCTTTTATAATGTCCTGGGGTTCTGTAGAAGGGTCTGGGTGCTTTTAGAAGGGTCCTGTGGGGCTCTAGAATGATCTGGCGGCTTTCAGAAGGGTCGTGGGGGCTTCTAGAAGGGTCTGGGGGCTTTTAGAAGGGTCCTGGGGGCCTCTAGAAGGGTCTGGGTGCTTTTAGAAGGGTCCTGGGGGGGTCTAGAAGGGTCTGGGGTCTTGTAGAAGGGTCCTGGGTGACGCTAGAAGGGTCTGGGGGCTTTTAGAAGGGTCCTGGTGGGCTCAAGAAGGGTCTGGGGGCTTTTAGAAGGGTCCTGGGGTGCTCTAGAAGGGTCTGGGGGCTTTTAGAAGGGTCCTGGGGCCCTCTAGAAGGGTCTGGGGGCTTTTAGAAGGGTCCTGGGGCCTCTAGAAAGGTCTGGGGGCTTTTAGAAAGGTCCTGGAAGGATCTAGAAGGGTCTGGGGTCTTTTAGAAGGGTCCTGGGGGCCTCTAGAAGGATCTGGGGGCTTTTAGATGGGTCCTGGGTTTCTCTAGAAGGGTTTGGGGGCATTTAGAAGGGTCCTGAGGGGTTCTAGAAGGGTCTGGGGGCTTTTAGAAGGGTTTTGGGTGGCTCTAGAAGGGTCTGGGGTCTTTTTGACGGGTCCTGGGGGGCTCTAGAATGTTCTGAGGGCTTTCAGAAGGGTCCTGGGGGTCTCTAGAAGGGTCTGGGGGCTTTTAGAAGGGTCCTGGGGTGCTCTAGAATGGTCTGGGGGCTTTTAGAAGGGTCCTGGGAGGCTCTAGAAGGGTCTGGGGGCTTTTAGAAAGGTCCTGGGTGGCTCTAGAAGGGTCTGGGTGCTTTTCGAAGGGTCCTGGGTGTCTCTAGAAGGGTCTGGGGGCTTTTAGAAGGGTCCTGGGAGGATCTAGATGGGTCTGGGTGCTTTTAGAAGGGTCCTGGGATGCTCTAGAAGGGTCTTGGGGCTTGTAGAAGGGTCTTGGGGGGCTCTAGAAGGTTCTGGGTGCTTTTAGAAGGGTCCTGGGTGGCTCTAGAAGGGTCTGGGGGCTTTTAGAAGGGTACTGGGGGAATCTAGAAGGGTCTGGGGGCTTTTAGAATGATCCTGGGGGGCTCTAGAAGGGTCTGGGGGCTTTTCGAAGGATCCGAGGAGGGTCTAGAAGGGTCTGGCGTCTTTTAGAAGGGTCCTAGGGGCCTCTAGAAGGGTCTGGGGGCTTTTAGATGGGTCCTAGGGGGCTCTAGAAGGGTCTGGGGGCTTTTAGAATGATCCTGGGGGGCTCTAGAAGGGTCTGGGGGCTTTTAGAATGATCCGGGGACGGTCTAGAAAGGTCTGGGTGCTTTTTGAAGGATCCTAGGGGGCTCTAGAAGGGTCTGGGGGCTTTTAGAAGGATCCGGGGAGGGTCTAGAAGGGTCTGGGGGCTTTTAGAAGGGTCCTGGGGTTCTCTAGAAGGGTCTGGTTGCTTTTAGAAGGGTACTGGGAGGCTCTAGAAGGGTCGGGGTGCTTTTATATGGGTCCGGGGAGCCTCTAGAAGGGTGTGGGTGATTTTAGAAAGGTCCTGGGGGAACTCTAGAAGTATCTAGAGGCTTTTAGACGGGTCCTGGGGGCCTCTAGAAGGGTCTGGGTGCTTTTAGAAGGGTCCTGGGTGGCTCTAGAAGGGTCTGGGGGCTTGTAGAATGGTCGTGGGTGCCGCTAGAAGGGTCTGGGGGCTTTTAGAAGGGTCCTGGGGGGCTCAAGAAGGGTCTGGGGGCTTTTAGAAGGGTCCTGGGGTGCTCTAGAAGGGTCTGGGGGCTTTTAGAAGGGTCCTGGTTGTCTCTAGAAGGGTCTGGGGGCTTTTAGAAGGGTCCTGGGGCCTCTAGAAATGTCTGGGGGCTTTTAGAAAGGTCCTGGGAGGATCTAGAAGGGTCTGGGGTCTTTTAGAAGGATCCGGGGAGGGTCTAGAAGGGTCTGGGGGCTTTTAGAAGGGTCCTGGGGGCTCTAGAAGGGTCTGGGGTCTTTTAGAATGGTAATGTGGGGCTCTAGAAGGGTCTGGGGGCTTTTAGAAGGGTCCTGGGGGCCTCTAGAAGGATCTGGGGGCTTTTAGATGGGTCCTGGGGTTCTCTAGAAGGGTCTGGGGGCATTTAGAAGGGTCCTGAGGGGCTCTAGAAGGGTCTGGGGTCTTTTAGAATGATCCGGGGACGGTCTAGAAGGGTCTTTATGCTTTTTGAAGGATCCTAGGCAGCTCTAGAAGGGTCTGGGGTCTTTTAGAAGGGTCCTGGGGGGCTCTAGAAGGGTCTGGAGGCTTTTAGAAGGGTCTTGGGGGGCTCTAGAAGGGTCTGGGGGCTTTTAGAATAATCCGGGGAGGGTCTAGAATGGTCTGGGTTCTTTTAGAATAGTCCTGGGAGCTTTTAGAAGGGTCTGGGGTCTTTTAGAATGATCACGGGTGGGTCTAGAAGGGTCTGGGCGCTTTTAGACGGGTCCTGGGGAGCTCTACAAGGGTCTGGAGGGTTTTTGAGGGGTTCTGGGGGGCCCTAGAAGGGTCTGGGTTCATTTAGAAGGATCCGGGGAGGGTCTAGAAAGGTCGGGGGGCTATTAGAAGGGTCCTGGGAGGCTCTAGAAGAATCTGGGGGCTTTTAGAATGATCCGGGGAGGGTCTAGAAGGGTCTGGGGTCCTTTAGAAGGGTCCTGGGGGGCTCTAGAATGGTCTGGGTGCTTTTAGAAGGGTCCTGGGGGCCTCTAGAAGGGTCTGGGGGCTCTTAGAATGATCCGGGGAGGGTCTAGAAAGGTCTGGGGGCCTTTAGAATGGTCCTGGGGGTCTCTAGAAGGGTCTGGGTACTTTTAGAAGGGTCCTGGGAGGCTCTAGAATGGTCTGGGTGCTTTTAGAAGAGTCCTGGGTGGCTCTAGAGGGTTCTGTGGGATTTTAGAAGGGTCCTAGGGGCCTCTAGAAGGGTCTGGGGGCTTTCAGAAGGGTCCTGGAATGCTCTAGAAGGGTCTGGGTGCTTTTAGAAGGGTCCTCGGATGCTCTAGAAGGGTCTGGGGGCTTTTAGAAGGGTCCTGGGGGGATATAGAATGTTCTGGGGGCTTTTAGAAGGGTCCTGGGGGTCTCTAGAAGGGTCTGGGGGCTTTTAGAAGGGTCCTGGGTGGCTCTAGAATGGTCTGGGGGCTTTTAGAATGGTCCTGGGTGGCTCTAGAAAGGTCTGGGGGCTTTTAGAAGGGTCCGGGGGGGCACTAGAAGGGTCTGGGTAATTTTAGAAGGGTCCTCGGATTCTCTAGAAGGGTCTGGGGGCTTTTAGAAGGGTCCTGGGGTGCTATAGAAGGTTCTGGGGGCTTTCAGAAGGCTCCTGGGGGTCTCTAGAAGGGTCTGGGGCCTTTTAGAAAGGTCCTGGGGGGCTCTAGAAGGGTCTGGGTGCCTTTAGAAGGGTCCTGGGTGACTCTAGAATGTTCTGCTGGCGTTCAGAAGGGTCCTGGGTGGCTCTAGAAAGGTCTGGGGGCTTTTAGAAGGGTCCTGGGTGGCTCTAGAAGCGTCTGGGGGCTTTTAGAAGTGTCCTGGGGTGCTCTAGAATGGTCTGGGGGCTTTTAGAAGGGTCCTGGGAGGCTCTAGAAGGGTCTGGGGGCTTTTAGAAAGGTCCTGGGTGGCTCTAGAAGGGTCTGGGGGCTTTTCGAAGGGTCCTGGGTGTCTCTAGAAGGGTCTGGGTCTTTTAGAAGGGTCCTGGGAGGCTCTAGATGGGTCTGGGTGCTTTTAGAAGGGTCCTGGGATGCTCTAGAAGGGTCTTGGGGCTTGTAGAAGGGTCCTGGGGTCTTTAGAAGGTTCTGGGTGCTTTTAGAAGGGTCCTGGGGGGCTCTAGAAGGGTCTGGGTGCCTTAGAAGGGTCCTGGGTGACTCTAGAATGTTCTGCTGGCTTTCAGAATGGTCCTGGGGTCCTCTAGAAGGGTCTGGGGTTTATTAGAAGGGTCCGGGGGGGTTTAGAAGGGTCTGGGGACTTTTAAAAGGGTCCTGGTGTGCTCTAGAAGGGACGGGATTCATTAAGAGGGGCCCTGGGTGCCTCTTGAAGGGTCTGGGGGCATTTAGAAGGGTCTTGGGGGGCTCTAGAAGGGTCTGGGGGCTTTTAGAAGGGCACTGGGGGGCTCTAGAAGGGTCTGGGGGCTTTTAGAATGATCCTGGGGGGCTCTAGAAGGGTCTGGGTTCTTTTCGAAGTATCCGGGGAGGGTCTAGAAGGGTCTGGGGGCTTTTAGAATGGTCCTAGGGGCCTCTAGAAGGGTCTGGGGGCTTTTAGATGGGTCCTAGGGGGCTCTAGAAGGGTCTGGGGGCTTTTAGAATGATCCTGGGGGGCTCTAGAAGGGTCTGGGGGCTTTTAGAATGATCCGGGGACGGTCTAGAAAGGTCTGGGTGCTTTTTGAAGGATTCCAAGGGGCTCTAGAAGGGTCTGGGGGCTTTTAGAAGGATCCGGGGAGGGTCTAGAAGGGTCTGGGGGCTTTTAGAAGGGTCCTATGGTTCTCTAGAAGGGTCTGGTTGCTTTTAGAAGGGTACTGGGAGGCTCTAGAAGGGTCTGGGTGCTTTTATAAGGGTCCGGGGAGCCTCTAGAAGGGTCTGGGTGACTTTAGAAAGGTCCTGGGGGGCTCTAGAAGGGTCTGGGGAATTTTAGAAGGGTCCTCGGATTCTCTAGAAGGGTCTGGGGGCTTTTAGAAGGGTCCTGGAGGGCTCTAGAAGGTTCTGGGGGCTTTCAGAAGGGTCCTGGGGGTCTCTAGAAAGGTCTGGGTGCTTTTAGAAGGGTCCTGGGGGGCTCTAGAAGGGTCTGGGTGCCTTTAGAAGGGTCCAGGGTGACTCTAGAATGTTCTGCTGGCTTTCAGAAGGGTCCTGGGGTCCTCTAGAAGGGTCTGGGGTCTTTTAGATGGGTCCTGGGTGGCTCTAGAAGGGTCTGGGGGCTTTTAGAAGGGTCCTGGGGTGCTCTAGAATGGTCTGGGTGCTTTTAGAAGGGTCCTGGGAGGCTCTAGATGGGTCTGGGGTCTTTTAGAAAGGTCCTGGGTGGCTCTAGAAGTGTCTGGGGGCTTTTCGAAGGGTCCTGGGGGTCTTTAGAAGGGTCTGGGTGCTTATAGGAGGGTCCTGGGAGGCTCTAGATGGGTCTGGGTGCTTTTAGAAGGGTCCTGGGATGCTCTAGAAGGGTCTGGGGAATTTTAGAAGGGTCCTCGGATTCTCTAGAAGGGTCTGGGGGCTTTTAGAAGGGTCCTGGAGGGCTCTAGAAGGTTCTGGGGGCTTTCAGAAGGGTCCTGGGGGTCTCTAGAAAGGTCTGGGTGCTTTTAGAAGGGTCCTGGGGGGCTCTAGAAGGGTCTGGGTGCCTTTAGAAGGGTCCTGGGTGACTCTAGAATGTTCTGCTGGCTTTCAGAAGGGTCCTGGGGTCCTCTAGAAGGGTCTGGGGTCTTTTAGAAGGGTCCTGGGTGGCTCTAGAAGGGTCTGGGGTCTTTTAGAAGGGTCCTGGGGTGCTCTAGAATGGTCTGGGGGCTTTTAGAAGGGCCCTGGGTGCCTCTTGAAGGGTCTGGGGTCTTTTAGAAAGGTCCTGGGTGGCTCTAGAAGGGTCTGGGGGCTTTTCGAAGGGTCCTGGGGGTCTTTAGAAGGGTCTGGGTGCTTATAGGAGGGTCCTGGGAGGCTCTAGATGGGTCTGGGTGCTTTTAGAAGGGTCCTGGGATGCTCTAGAAGGGTCTTGGGGCTTGTAGAAGGGTCTTGGGGGGCTCTAGAAGGTTCTGGGTGCTTTTAGAAGGGTCCTGGGTGGCTCTAGAAGGGTCTGGGGGCTTTTAGAAGGGTTCGGGGGGGCTCTAGAATGGTCTGGGGGCTTTTAGAAGTGTCCTGGGGTGCTCTAGAAGGGTCTGGGGAATTTTAGAAGGGTCCTCGGATGCTCTAGAAATGTCTGGGGGCTTTCAGAAGGGTCCTGGGGGTCTCTAGAAGGGTCTGGGCGCTTTTAGAAGGGTCCTGGGGGGCTCTAGAAGGGTCTGGGTGCCTTTAGAAGGGTCCTGGATGACTCTAGAATGTTCTGCTGGCTTTCAGAACGGTCCTGGGATCATCTAGAAGGGTCTGGGGTCTTTTAGAAGGGTCCGGGGGGGCTCTGGAAGGGTCTGGATACTTTTAGAAGGGTCCTGGGGTGCTCTAGAAGGGACGGGGTTCCTTAAGAGGGGCCCTGGGTGCCTCTTGAAGGGTCTGGGGGCATTTAGAAGGGTCCTGGGAGACTCTAGAAGGGTCTAGGGGCTTTTAGAAGGGTACTGGGGGGCTCTAGAAGGGTCTGGGGGCTTTTAGAATGATCCTGGGGGGCTCTAGAAGGGTCTGGGGGCTTTTCGAAGGATCCGAGGAGGGTCTAGAAGGGTCTGGGGCCTTTTAGAAGGGTCCTAGGGGCCTCTAGAAGGGTCTGGGGGCTTTTAGATGGGTCCTAGGGGGCTCTAGAAGGGTCTGGGGGCTTTTAGAATGATCCTGGGGGGCTCTAGAATGGTCTGGGGGCTTTTAGAATGATCCGGGGACGGTCTAGAAAGGTCTGGGTGCTTTTTGAAGGATCCTAGGGGGCTCTAGAAGGGTCTGGGGGCTTTTAGAAGGGTCCTGGGGTTCTCTAGAAGGGTCTGGTTGCTTTTAGAAGGGTACTGGGAGGCTCTAGAAGGGTCGGGGTGCTTTTATAAGGGTCCGGGGAGCCTCTAGAAGGTTCTGGGTGATTTTAGAAAGGTCCTGGGGGGCTCTAGAAGGGTCTAGAGGCTTTTAGACGGGTCCTGGGGGCCTCTAGAAGGGTCTGGGTGCTTTTAGAAGGGTCTGGGTGGCTCTAGAATGGTCTGGAGGCTTGTAGAAGAGTCTTGGCGCTTGTAGAAGGGTCCTGGGGTTTTTAGAAGGTTCTGGGTGCTTTTAGAAGGGTCCTGGGGGGCTCTAGAAGGGTCTGGGGGCTTTTAGAAGGGTCCGGGGGGGCTCTAGAAAGGTCTGGGTGCTTTTAGAAATGTCCTGGGGTGCTCTAGAAGGGTCTGGGGTATTTCAGAAGGGTCCTCGGATGCTCTAGAAGGGTCTGGGCGCTTTTAGAAGGGTCCTGGGGGGCTCTAGAAGGGTCTGGGTGCCTTTAGAAGGGTCCTGGGGGGCTCTAGAAGGGTCTGGGTGCTTTTAGAAGGGTCCTCGGATGCTCTAGAAGGGTCTGGGGGCTTTTAGAAGGGTCCTGGGGGGATCTAGAATGTTCTGGGGGCTTTCAGAAGGGTCCTGGTGTTCTCTAGAAGGGTCTGGGGGCATTTAGAATGGTCCTGGGTGGCTCTAGAAGGGTCTGGGGGCTTTTAGAAGGGTCCGGGGGGGCTCTAGAAGGGTCTGGGGAATTTTAGAAGGGTCCTCGGATTCTCTAGAAGGGTCTGGTGGCTTTTAGAAGGGTCCTGGGGTGCTATAGAAGGTTCTGGGGGCTTTCAGAAGGCTCCTGGGGGTCTCTAGAAGGGTCTGGGGCCTTTTAGAAAGGTCCTGGGGGGCTCTAGAAGGGTCTGGGTGCCTTTAGAAGGGTCCTGGATGACTCTAGAATGTTCTGCTGGCGTTCAGAAGGGTCCTGGGTGGCTCTAGAAAGGTCTGGGGGCTTTTAGAAGGGTCCTGGGTGGCTCTAGAAGCGTCTGGGGGCTTTTAGAAGTGTCCTGGGGTGCTCTAGAATGGTCTGGGGGCTTTTAGAAGGGTCCTGGGAGGCTCTAGAAGGGTCTGGGGGCTTTTAGAAAGGTCCTGGGTGGCTCTAAAAGGGTCTGGGGGCTTTTCGAAGGGTCCTGGGTGTCTCTAGAAGGGTCTGGGTGCTTTTAGAAGGGTCCTGGGAGGCTCTAGATGGGTCTGGGTGCTTTTAGAAGGGTCCTGGGATGCTCTAGAAGGGTCTTGGGGCTTGTAGAAGGGTCCTGGGGTCTTTAGAAGGTTCTGGGTGCTTTTAGAATGGTCCTGGGTGGCTCTAGAAGGGTCTGGGGGCTTTTAGAAGGGTCCGGGGGGGCTCTAGAAAGGTCTGGGTGCTTTTAGAAATGTCCTGGGGTGCTCTAGAAGGGTCTGGGGAATTTTAGAAGGGTCCTCGGATGCTCTAGAAGGGTCTGGGCGCTTTTAGAAGGGTCCTGGGGGGCTCTAGAAGGGTCTGGGTGCCTTTAGAAGGGTCCTGGGTGACTCTAGAATGTTCTGCTGGCTTTCAGAATGGTCCTGGGGTCCTCTAGAAGGGTCTGGGGTCTTTTAGAAGGGTCCGGGGGGGGTTTAGAAGGGTCTGGGGACTTTTAGAAGGGTCCTGGTGTGCTCTAGAAGGGACGGGATTCCTTAAGAGGGGCCCTGGGTGCCTCTTGAAGGGTCTGGGGGCATTTAGAAGGGTCTTGGGGGGCTCTAGAAGGGTCTGGGGGCTTTTAGAAGGGTACTGGGGGGCTCTAGAAGGGTCTGGGGGCTTTTAGAATGATCCTGGGGGGCTCTAGAAGGGTCTGGGTTCTTTTCGAAGGATCCGGGGAGGGTCTAGAAGGGTCTGGGGGCTTTTAGAATGGTCCTAGGGGCCTCTAGATGGGTCTGGGGGCTTTTAGATGGGTCCTAGGGGGCTCTAGAAGGGTCTGGGGGCTTTTAGAATGATCCTGGGGGGCTCTAGAAGGGTCTGGGGGCTTTTAGAATGATCCGGGGACGGTCTAGAAAGGTCTGGGTGCTTTTTGAAGGATTCCAAGGGGCTCTAGAAGGGTCTGGGGGCTTTTAGAAGGATCCGGGGAGGGTCTAGAAGGGTCTGGGGGCTTTTAGAAGGGTCCTGGGGTTCTCTAGAAGGGTCTGGTTGCTTTTAGAAGGGTACTGGGAGGCTCTAGAAGGGTCTGGGTGCTTTTATAAGGGTCCGGGGAGCCTCTAGAAGGGTCTGGGTGATTTTAGAAAGGTCCTGGGGGGCTCTAGAAGGGTCTGGGTGCTTTTAGAAGGGTCCGGGGGGGCTCTAGAAGGGTCTGGGGAATTTTATAAGGGTCCTCGGATTCTCTAGAAGGGTCTGGGGGCTTTTAGAAGGGTCCTGGAGGGCTCTAGAAGGTTCTGGGGGCTTTCAGAAGGGTCCTGGGGGTCTCTAGAAGGGTCTGGGGGCTTTTAGAAGGGTCCTGGGGGGCTCTAGAAGGGTCTAGGTGCCTTTAGAAGGGTCCTGGGTGACTCTAGAATGTTCTGCTGGCTTTCAGAAGGGTCCTGGGGTCCTCTAGAAGGGTCTGGGGTCTTTTAGAAGGGTCCTGGGTGGCTCTAGAAGGGTCTGGGGGCTTTTAGAAGGGTCCTGGGGTGCTCTAGAATGGTCTGGGGGCTTTTAGAAGGGTCCTGGGAGGCTCTAGAAGGGTCTGGGGGCTTTTAGAAAGGTCCTGGGTGGCTCTAGAAGGGTCTGGGGGCTTTTCGAAGGGTCCTGGGGGTCTCTAGAAGGGTCTGGGTGCTTATAGGAGGGTCCTGGGAGGCTCTAGATGGGTCTGGGTGCTTTTAGAAGGGTCCTGGGATGCTCTAGAAAGGTCTTGGGGCTTGTAGAAGGGTCTTGGGGGGCTCTAGAAGGTTCTGGGTGCTTTTAGAAGGGTCCTGGGTGGGTCTAGAAGGGTCTGGGGGCTTTTAGAAGGGTTCGGGGGGGCTCTAGAATGGTCTGGGGGCTTTTAGAAGTGTCCTGGGGTGCTCTAGAAGGGTCTGAGGAATTTTAGAAGGGTCCTCGGATGCTCTAGAAGGGTCTGGGGGCTTTCAGAAGGGTCCTGGGGGTCTCTAGAAGGGTCTGGGCGCTTTTAGAAGGGTCCTGGGGGGCTCTAGAAGGGTCTGGGTGCCTTTAGAAGGGTCCTGGGTGACTCTAGAATGTTCTGCTGGCTTTCAGAACGGTCTTGGGGTCATCTAGAAAGGTCTGGGGTCTTTTAGAAGGGTCCGGGGGGGCTCTGGAAGGGACGGGGTTCCTTAAGAGGGGCCCTGGGTGCCTCTTGAAGGGTCTGGCGGCATTTAGAAGGGTCCTGGGGGACTCTAGAAGGGTCTAGGGGCTTTTAGAAGGGTACTGGGGGGCTCTAGAAGGGTCTGGGGGCTTTTAGAATGATCCTGGGGGGCTCTAGAAGGGTCTGGGGGCTTTTCGAAGGATCCGAGGAGGGTCTAGAAGGGTCTGGGGAATTTTAGAAGGGTCCTCGGATTCTCTAGAAGGGTCTGGGGGCTTTTAGAAGGGTCCTGGAGGGCTCTAGAAGGGTCTGGGGGCTTTCAGAAGGGTCCTGGGGGTCTCTAGAAAGGTCTGGGTGCTTTTAGAAGGGTCCTGGGGGGCTCTAGAAGGGTCTGGGTGCCTTTAGAAGGGTCCTGGGTGACTCTAGAATGTTCTGCTGGCTTTCAGAAGGGTCCTGGGGTCCTCTAGAAGGGTCTGGGGTCTTTTAGAAGGGTCCTGGGTGGCTCTAGAAGGGTCTGGGGGCTTTTAGAAGGGTCCTGGGGTGCTCTAGAATGGTCTGGGTGCTTTTAGAAGGGTCCTGGGAGGCTCTAGAAGGGTCTGGGGTCTTTTAGAAAGGTCCTGGGTGGCTCTAGAAGTGTCTGGGGGCTTTTCGAAGGGTCCTGGGGGTCTTTAGAAGGGTCTGGGTGCTTATAGGAGGGTCCTGGGAGGCTCTAGATGGGTCTGGGTGCTTTTAGAAGGGTCCTGGGATGCTCTAGAAGGGTCTGGGGAATTTTAGAAGGGTCCTCGGATTCTCTAGAAGGGTCTGGGGGCTTTTAGAAGGGTCCTGGAGGGCTCTAGAAGGTTCTGGGGGCTTTCAGAAGGGTCCTGGGGGTCTCTAGAAAGGTCTGGGTGCTTTTAGAAGGGTCCTGGGGGGCTCTAGAAGGGTCTGGGTGCCTTTAGAAGGGTCCTGGGTGACTCTAGAATGTTCTGCTGGCTTTCAGAAGGGTCCTGGGGTCCTCTAGAAGGGTCTGGGGTCTTTTAGAAGGGTCCTGGGTGGCTCTAGAAGGGTCTGGGGTCTTTTAGAAGGGTCCTGGGGTGCTCTAGAATGGTCTGGGGGCTTTTAGAAGGGCCCTGGGTGCCTCTTGAAGGGTCTGGGGTCTTTTAGAAAGGTCCTGGGTGGCTCTAGAAGGGTCTGGGGGCTTTTCGAAGGGTCCTGGGGGTCTTTAGAAGGGTCTGGGTGCTTATAGGAGGGTCCTGGGAGGCTCTAGATGGGTCTGGGTGCTTTTAGAAGGGTCCTGGGATGCTCTAGAAGGGTCTTGGGGCTTGTAGAAGGGTCTTGGGGGGCTCTAGAAGGTTCTGGGTGCTTTTAGAAGGGTCCTGGGTGGCTCTAGAAGGGTCTGGGGGCTTTTAGAAGGGTTCGGGGGGGCTCTAGAATGGTCTGGGGGCTTTTAGAAGTGTCCTGGGGTGCTCTAGAAGGGTCTGGGGAATTTTAGAAGGGTCCTCGGATGCTCTAGAAATGTCTGGGGGCTTTCAGAAGGGTCCTGGGGGTCTCTAGAAGGGTCTGGGCGCTTTTAGAAGGGTCCTGGGGGGCTCTAGAAGGGTCTGGGTGCCTTTAGAAGGGTCCTGGGTGACTCTAGAATGTTCTGCTGGCTTTCAGAACGGTCCTGGGATCATCTAGAAGGGTCTGGGGTCTTTTAGAAGGGTCCGGGGGGGCTCTGGAAGGGTCTGGATACTTTTAGAAGGGTCCTGGGGTGCTCTAGAAGGGACGGGGTTCCTTAAGAGGGGCCCTGGGTGCCTCTTGAAGGGTCTGGGGGCATTTAGAAGGGTCCTGGGGGACTCTAGAAGGGTCTAGGGGCTTTTAGAAGGGTACTGGGGGGCTCTAGAAGGGTCTGGGGGCTTTTAGAATGATCCTGGGGGGCTCTAGAAGGGTCTGGGGGCTTTTCGAAGGATCCGAGGAGGGTCTAGAAGGGTCTGGGGCCTTTTAGAAGGGTCCTAGGGGCCTCTAGAAGGGTCTGGGGGCTTTTAGATGGGTCCTAGGGGGCTCTAGAAGGGTCTGGGGGCTTTTAGAATGATCCTGGGGGGCTCTAGAATGGTCTGGGGGCTTTTAGAATGATCCGGGGACGGTCTAGAAAGGTCTGGGTGCTTTTTGAAGGATCCTAGGGGGCTCTAGAAGGGTCTGGGGGCTTTTAGAAGGGTCCTGGGGTTCTCTAGAAGGGTCTGGTTGCTTTTAGAAGGGTACTGGGAGGCTCTAGAAGGGTCGGGGTGCTTTTATAAGGGTCCGGGGAGCCTCTAGAAGGGTCTGGGTGATTTTAGAAAGGTCCTGGGGGGCTCTAGAAGGGTCTAGAGGCTTTTAGACGGGTCCTGGGGGCCTCTAGAAGGGTCTGGGTGCTTTTAGAAGGGTCTGGGTGGCTCTAGAATGGTCTGGAGGCTTGTAGAAGGGTCTTGGGGCTTGTAGAAGGGTCCTGGGGTCTTTAGAAGGTTCTGGGTGCTTTTAGAAGGGTCCTGGGTGGCTCTAGAAGGGTCTGGGGGCTTTTAGAAGGGTCCGGGGGGGCTCTAGAAAGGTCTGGGTGCTTTTAGAAATGTCCTGGGGTGCTCTAGAAGGGTCTGGGGAATTTTAGAAGGGTCCTCGGATGCTCTAGAAGGGTCTGGGCGCTTTTAGAAGGGTCCTGGGGGGCTCTAGAAGGGTCTGGGTGCCTTTAGAAGGGTCCTGGGTGACTCTAGAATGTTCTGCTGGCTTTCAGAATGGTCCTGGGGTCCTCTAGAAGGGTCTGGGGTCTTTTAGAAGGGTCCGGGGGGGGTTTAGAAGGGTCTGGGGACTTTTAGAAGGGTCCTGGTGTGCTCTAGAAGGGACGGGATTCCTTAAGAGGGGCCCTGGGTGCCTCTTGAAGGGTCTGGGGGCATTTAGAAGGGTCTTGGGGGGCTCTAGAAGGGTCTGGGGGCTTTTAGAAGGGTACTGGGGGGCTCTAGAAGGGTCTGGGGGCTTTTAGAATGATCCTGGGGGGCTCTAGAAGGGTCTGGGTTCTTTTCGAAGGATCCGGGGAGGGTCTAGAAGGGTCTGGGGGCTTTTAGAATGGTCCTAGGGGCCTCTAGATGGGTCTGGGGGCTTTTAGATGGGTCCTAGGGGGCTCTAGAAGGGTCTGGGGGCTTTTAGAATGATCCTGGGGGGCTCTAGAAGGGTCTGGGGGCTTTTAGAATGATCCGGGGACGGTCTAGAAAGGTCTGGGTGCTTTTTGAAGGATTCCAAGGGGCTCTAGAAGGGTCTGGGGGCTTTTAGAAGGATCCGGGGAGGGTCTAGAAGGGTCTGGGGTCTTTTAGAAGGGTCCTGGGGTTCTCTAGAAGGGTCTGGTTGCTTTTAGAAGGGTACTGGGAGGCTCTAGAAGGGTCTGGGTGCTTTTATAAGGGTCCGGGGAGCCTCTAGAAGGGTCTGGGTGATTTTAGAAAGGTCCTGGGTTGCTCTAGAAGGGTCTGGGTGCTTTTAGAAGGGTCCGGGGGGGCTCTAGAAGGGTCTGGGGAATTTTATAAGGGTCCTCGGATTCTCTAGAAGGGTCTGGGGGCTTTTAGAAGGGTCCTGGAGGGCTCTAGAAGGTTCTGGGGGCTTTCAGAAGGGTCCTGGGGGTCTCTAGAAGGGTCTGGGGGCTTTTAGAAGGGTCCTGGGGGGCTCTAGAAGGGTCTAGGTGCCTTTAGAAGGGTCCTGGGTGACTCTAGAATGTTCTGCTGGCTTTCAGAAGGGTCCTGGGGTCTTCTAGAAGGGTCTGGGGTCTTTTAGAAGGGTCCTGGGTGGCTCTAGAAGGGTCTGGGGGCTTTTAGAAGGGTCCTGGGGTGCTCTAGAATGGTCTGGGTGCTTTTAGAAGGGTCCTGGGAGGCTCTAGAAGGGTCTGGGGGCTTTTAGAAAGGTCCTGGGTGGCTCTAGAAGGGTCTGGGGGCTTTTCGAAGGGTCCTGGGGGTCTCTAGAAGGGTCTGGGTGCTTATAGGAGGGTCCTGGGAGGCTCTAGATGGGTCTGGGTGCTTTTAGAAGGGTCCTGGGATGCTCTAGAAAGGTCTTGGGGCTTGTAGAAGGGTCTTGGGGGGCTCTAGAAGGTTCTGGGTGCTTTTAGAAGGGTCCTGGGTGGCTCTAGAAGGGTCTGGGGGCTTTTAGAAGGGTTCGGGGGGGCTCTAGAATGGTCTGGGGGCTTTTAGAAGTGTCCTGGGGTGCTCTAGAAGGGTCTGAGGAATTTTAGAAGGGTCCTCGGATGCTCTAGAAGGGTCTGGGGGCTTTCAGAAGGGTCCTGGGGGTCTCTAGAAGGGTCTGGGCGCTTTTAGAAGGGTCCTGGGGGGCTCTAGAAGGGTCTGGGTGCCTTTAGAAGGGTCCTGGGTGACTCTAGAATGTTCTGCTGGCTTTCAGAACGGTCTTGGGGTCATCTAGAAAGGTCTGGGGTCTTTTAGAAGGGTCCGGGGGGGCTCTGGAAGGGACGGGGTTCCTTAAGAGGGGCCCTGGGTGCCTCTTGAAGGGTCTGGGGGCATTTAGAAGGGTCCTGGGGGACTCTAGAAGGGTCTAGGGGCTTTTAGAAGGGTACTGGGGGGCTCTAGAAGGGTCTGGGGGCTTTTAGAATGATCCTGGGGGGCTCTAGAAGGGTCTGGGGGCTTTTCGAAGGATCCGAGGAGGGTCTAGAAGGGTCTGGGGAATTTTAGAAGGGTCCTCGGATTCTCTAGAAGGGTCTGGGGGCTTTTAGAAGGGTCCTGGAGGGCTCTAGAAGGGTCTGGGGGCTTTCAGAAGGGTCCTGGGGGTCTCTAGAAAGGTCTGGGTGCTTTTAGAAGGGTCCTGGGGGGCTCTAGAAGGGTCTGGGTGCCTTTAGAAGGGTCCTGGGTGACTCTAGAATGTTCTGCTGGCTTTCAGAAGGGTCCTGGGGTCCTCTAGAAGGGTCTGGGGTCTTTTAGAAGGGTCCTGGGTGGCTCTAGAAGGGTCTGGGGGCTTTTAGAAGGGTCCTGGGGTGCTCTAGAATGGTCTGGGTGCTTTTAGAAGGGTCCTGGGAGGCTCTAGAAGGGTCTGGGGTCTTTTAGAAAGGTCCTGGGTGGCTCTAGAAGTGTCTGGGGGCTTTTCGAAGGGTCCTGGGGGTCTTTAGAAGGGTCTGGGTGCTTATAGGAGGGTCCTGGGAGGCTCTAGATGGGTCTGGGTGCTTTTAGAAGGGTCCTGGGATGCTCTAGAAGGGTCTGGGGAATTTTAGAAGGGTCCTCGGATTCTCTAGAAGGGTCTGGGGGCTTTTAGAAGGGTCCTGGAGGGCTCTAGAAGGTTCTGGGGGCTTTCAGAAGGGTCCTGGGGGTCTCTAGAAAGGTCTGGGTGCTTTTAGAAGGGTCCTGGGGGGCTCTAGAAGGGTCTGGGTGCCTTTAGAAGGGTCCTGGGTGACTCTAGAATGTTCTGCTGGCTTTCAGAAGGGTCCTGGGGTCCTCTAGAAGGGTCTGGGGTCTTTTAGAAGGGTCCTGGGTGGCTCTAGAAGGGTCTGGGGTCTTTTAGAAGGGTCCTGGGGTGCTCTAGAATGGTCTGGGGGCTTTTAGAAGGGCCCTGGGTGCCTCTTGAAGGGTCTGGGGTCTTTTAGAAAGGTCCTGGGTGGCTCTAGAAGGGTCTGGGGGCTTTTCGAAGGGTCCTGGGGGTCTTTAGAAGGGTCTGGGTGCTTATAGGAGGGTCCTGGGAGGCTCTAGATGGGTCTGGGTGCTTTTAGAAGGGTCCTGGGATGCTCTAGAAGGGTCTTGGGGCTTGTAGAAGGGTCTTGGGGGGCTCTAGAAGGTTCTGGGTGCTTTTAGAAGGGTCCTGGGTGGCTCTAGAAGGGTCTGGGGGCTTTTAGAAGGGTTCTGGGGGGCTCTAGAATGGTCTGGGGGCTTTTAGAAGTGTCCTGGGGTGCTCTAGAAGGGTCTGGGGAATTTTAGAAGGGTCCTCGGATGCTCTAGAAATGTCTGGGGGCTTTCAGAAGGGTCCTGGGGGTCTCTAGAAGGGTCTGGGCGCTTTTAGAAGGGTCCTGGGGGGCTCTAGAAGGGTCTGGGTGCCTTTAGAAGGGTCCTGGGTGACTCTAGAATGTTCTGCTGGCTTTCAGAACGGTCCTGGGATCATCTAGAAGGGTCTGGGGTCTTTTAGAAGGGTCCGGGGGGGCTCTGGAAGGGTCTGGATACTTTTAGAAGGGTCCTGGGGTGCTCTAGAAGGGACGGGGTTCCTTAAGAGGGGCCCTGGGTGCCTCTTGAAGGGTCTGGGGGCATTTAGAAGGGTCCTGGGGGACTCTAGAAGGGTCTAGGGGCTTTTAGAAGGGTACTGGGGGGCTCTAGAAGGGTCTGGGGGCTTTTAGAATGATCCTGGGGGGCTCTAGAAGGGTCTGGGGGCTTTTCGAAGGATCCGAGGAGGGTCTAGAAGGGTCTGGGGCCTTTTAGAAGGGTCCTAGGGGCCTCTAGAAGGGTCTGGGGGCTTTTAGATGGGTCCTAGGGGGCTCTAGAAGGGTCTGGGGGCTTTTAGAATGATCCTGGGGGGCTCTAGAATGGTCTGGGGGCTTTTAGAATGATCCGGGGACGGTCTAGAAAGGTCTGGGTGCTTTTTGAAGGATCCTAGGGGGCTCTAGAAGGGTCTGGGGGCTTTTAGAAGGGTCCTGGGGTTCTCTAGAAGGGTCTGGTTGCTTTTAGAAGGGTACTGGGAGGCTCTAGAAGGGTCGGGGTGCTTTTATAAGGGTCCGGGGAGCCTCTAGAAGGGTCTGGGTGATTTTAGAAAGGTCCTGGGGGGCTCTAGAAGGGTCTAGAGGCTTTTAGACGGGTCCTGGGGGCCTCTAGAAGGGTCTGGGTGCTTTTAGAAGGGTCTGGGTGGCTCTAGAATGGTCTGGAGGCTTGTAGAAGAGTCTTGGGGCTTGTAGAAGGGTCCTGGGGTTTTTAGAAGGTTCTGGGTGCTTTTAGAAGGGTCCTGGGTGGCTCTAGAAGGGTCTGGGGGCTTTTAGAAGGGTCCGGGGGGGCTCTAGAAAGGTCTGGGTGCTTTTAGAAATGTCCTGGGGTGCTCTAGAAGGGTCTGGGGAATTTCAGAAGGGTCCTCGGATGCTCTAGAAGGGTCTGGGCGCTTTTAGAAGGGTCCTGGGGGGCTCTAGAAGGGTCTGGGTGCCTTTAGAAGGGTCCTGGGGGGCTCTAGAAGGGTCTGGGTGCTTTTAGAAGGGTCCTCGGATGCTCTAGAAGGGTCTGGGGGCTTTTAGAAGGGTCCTGGGGGGATCTAGAATGTTCTGGGGGCTTTCAGAAGGGTCCTGGTGTTCTCTAGAAGGGTCTGGGGGCATTTAGAAGGGTCCTGGGTGGCTCTAGAATGGTCTGGGGGCTTTTAGAATGGTCCTGGGTGGCTCTAGAAGGGTCTGGGGGCTTTTAGAAGGGTCCGAGGGGGCTCTAGAAGGGTCTGGGGAATTTTAGAAGGGTCCTCGGATTCTCTAGAAGGGTCTGGTGGCTTTTAGAAGGGTCCTGGGGTGCTATAGAAGGTTCTGGGGGCTTTCAGAAGGCTCCTGGGGGTCTCTAGAAGGGTCTGGGGCCTTTTAGAAAGGTCCTGGGGGGCTCTAGAAGGGTCTGGGTGCCTTTAGAAGGGTCCTGGATGACTCTAGAATGTTCTGCTGGCGTTCAGAAGGGTCCTGGGTGGCTCTAGAAAGGTCTGGGGGCTTTTAGAAGGGTCCTGGGTGGCTCTAGAAGCGTCTGGGGGCTTTTAGAAGTGTCCTGGGGTGCTCTAGAATGGTCTGGGGGCTTTTAGAAGGGTCCTGGGAGGCTCTAGAAGGGTCTGGGGGCTTTTAGAAAGGTCCTGGGTGGCTCTAGAAGGGTCTGGGGGCTTTTCGAAGGGTCCTGGGTGTCTCTAGAAGGGTCTGGGTGCTTTTAGAAGGGTCCTGGGAGGCTCTAGATGGGTCTGGGTGCTTTTAGAAGGGTCCTGGGATGCTCTAGAAGGGTGTTGGGGCTTGTAGAAGGGTCCTGGGGTCTTTAGAAGGTTCTGGGTGCTTTTAGAAGGGTCCTGGGTGGCTCTAGAAGGGTCTGGGGGCTTTTAGAAGGGTCCGGGGGGGCTCTAGAAAGGTCTGGGTGCTTTTAGAAATGTCCTGGGGTGCTCTAGAAGGGTCTGGGGAATTTTAGAAGGGTCCTCGGATGCTCTAGAAGGGTCTGGGCGCTTTTAGAAGGGTCCTGGGGGGCTCTAGAAGGGTCTGGGTGCCTTTAGAAGGGTCCTGGGTGACTCTAGAATGTTCTGCTGGCTTTCAGAATGGTCCTGGGGTCCTCTAGAAGGGTCTGGGGTCTTTTAGAAGGGTCCGGGGGGGGTTTAGAAGGGTCTGGGGACTTTTAGAAGGGTCCTGGTGTGCTCTAGAAGGGACGGGATTCCTTAAGAGGGGCCCTGGGTGCCTCTTGAAGGGTCTGGGGGCATTTAGAAGGGTCTTGGGGGGCTCTAGAAGGGTCTGGGGGCTTTTAGAAGGGTACTGGGGGGCTCTAGAAGGGTCTGGGGGCTTTTAGAATGATCCTGGGGGGCTCTAGAAGGGTCTGGGTTCTTTTCGAAGGATCCGGGGAGGGTCTAGAAGGGTCTGGGGGCTTTTAGAATGGTCCTAGGGGCCTCTAGAAGGGTCTGGGGGCTTTTAGATGGGTCCTAGGGGGCTCTAGAAGGGTCTGGGGGCTTTTAGAATGATCCTGGGGGGCTCTAGAAGGGTCTGGGGGCTTTTAGAATGATCCGGGGACGGTCTAGAAAGGTCTGGGTGCTTTTTGAAGGATTCCAAGGGGCTCTAGAAGGGTCTGGGGGCTTTTAGAAGGATCCGGGGAGGGTCTAGAAGGGTCTGGGGGCTTTTAGAAGGGTCCTGGGGTTCTCTAGAAGGGTCTGGTTGCTTTTAGAAGGGTACTGGGAGGCTCTAGAAGGGTCTGGGTGCTTTTATAAGGGTCCGGGGAGCCTCTAGAAGGGTCTGGGTGATTTTAGAAAGGTCCTGGGGGGCTCTAGAAGGGTCTGGGTGCTTTTAGAAGGGTCCGGGGGGGCTCTAGAAGGGTCTGGGGAATTTTAGAAGGGTCCTCGGATTCTCTAGAAGGGTCTGGGGGCTTTTAGAAGGGTCCTGGAGGGCTCTAGAAGGTTCTGGGGGCTTTCAGAAGGGTCCTGGGGGTCTCTAGAAGGGTCTGGGGGCTTTTAGAAGGGTCCTGGGGGGCTCTAGAAGGGTCTGGGTGCCTTTAGAAGGGTCCTGGGTGACTCTAGAATGTTCTGCTGGCTTTCAGAAGGGTCCTGGGGTCCTCTAGAAGGGTCTGGGGTCTTTTAGAAGGGTCCTGGGTGGCTCTAGAAGGGTCTGGGGGCTTTTAGAAGGGTCCTGGGGTGCTCTAGAATGGTCTGGGGGCTTTTAGAAGGGTCCTGGGAGGCTCTAGAAGGGTCTGGGGGCTTTTAGAAAGGTCCTGGGTGGCTCTAGAAGGGTCTGGGGGCTTTTCGAAGGGTCCTGGGGGTCTCTAGAAGGGTCTGGGTGCTTATAGGAGGGTCCTGGGAGGCTCTAGATGGGTCTGGGTGCTTTTAGAAGGGTCCTGGGATGCTCTAGAAAGGTCTTGGGGCTTGTAGAAGGGTCTTGGGGGGCTCTAGAAGGTTCTGGGTGCTTTTAGAAGGGTCCTGGGTGGCTCTAGAAGGGTCTGGGGGCTTTTAGAAGGGTTCGGGGGGGCTCTAGAATGGTCTGGGGGCTTTTAGAAGTGTCCTGGGGGGCTCTAGAAGGGTCTGAGGAATTTTAGAAGGGTCCTCGGATGCTCTAGAAGGGTCTGGGGGCTTTCAGAAGGGTCCTGGGGGTCTCTAGAAGGGTCTGGGCGCTTTTAGAAGGGTCCTGGGGGGCTCTAGAAGGGTCTGGGTGCCTTTAGAAGGGTCCTGGGTGACTCTAGAATGTTCTGCTGGCTTTCAGAACGGTCTTGGGGTCATCTAGAAAGGTCTGGGGTCTTTTAGAAGGGTCCGGGGGGGCTCTGGAAGGGTCTGGGGACTTTTAGAAGGGTCCTGGGGTGCTCTAGAAGGGACGGGGTTCATTAAGAGGGGCCCTGGGTGCCTCTTGAAGGGTCTGGGGGCATTTAGAAGGGTCCTGGGGGACTCTACAAGGGTCTAGGGGCTTTTAGAAGGGTACTGGGGGGCTCTAGAAGGGTCTGGGGGCTTTTAGAATGATCCTGGGGTGCTCTAGAAGGGTCTGGGGGCTTTTCGAAGGATCCGAGGAGGGTCTAGAAGGGTCTGGGGCCTTTTAGAAGGGTCCTAGGGGCCTCTAGAAGGGTCTGGGGGCTTTTAGATGGGTCCTAGGGGGCTCTAGAAGGGTCTGGGGGCTTTTAGAATGATCCTGGGGGGCTCTAGAAGGGTCTGGGGGCTTTTAGAATGATCCGGGGACGGTCTAGAAAGGTCTGGGTGCTTTTTGAAGGATCCTAGGGGGCTCTAGAAGGGTCTGGGCGTTTTTAGATGATCCGGGGAGGGTCTAGATGGGTCTGGGGGCTTTTAGAAGGGTCCTGGGGTTCTCTAGAAGGGTCTGGTTGCTTTTAGAAGGGTACTGGGAGGCTCTGGAAGGGTCGGGGTGCTTTTATAAGGGTCCGGGGAGCCTCTAGAAGGGTCTGGGTGATTTTAGAAAGGTCCTGGGGGGCTCTAGAAGGGTCTAGAGGCTTTTAGACGGGTCCTGGGGGCCTCTAGAAGGGTCTGGGTGCTTTTAGAAGGGTCTGGGTGGCTCTAGAAGGGTCTGGGGGCTTGTAGAAGTGTCTTGGGGCTTGTAGAAGGGTCCTGGGGTCTTTAGAAGGTTCTGGGTGCTTTTAGAAGGGTCCTGGGTGGCTCTAGAAGGGTCTGGGGGCTTTTAGAAGGGTCCGGGGGGGCTCTAGAAAGGTCTGGGTGCTTTTAGAAATGTCCTGGGGTGCTCTAGAAGGGTCTGGGGAATTTTAGAAGGGTCCTCGGATGCTCTAGAATGGTCTGGGCGCTTTTAGAAGGGTCCTGGGTGGCTCTAGAAGGGTCTGGGTGCCTTTAGAAGGGTCCTGGGTGACTCTAGAATGTTCTGCTGGCTTTCAGAATGGTCCTGGGGTCCTCTAGAAGGGTCTGGGTTCTTTTAGAAGGGTCCGGGGGGGGTTTAGAAGGGTCTGGGGAGTTTTAGAAGGGTCCTGGTGTGCTCTAGAAGGGACGGGATTCCTTAAGAGGGGCCCTGGGTGCCTCTTGAAGGGTCTGGGGGCATTTAGAAGGGTCTTGGGGGGCTCTAGAAGGGTCTGGGGGCTTTTAGAAGGGTACTGGGGGGCTCTAGAAGGGTCTGGGGGCTTTTAGAATGATCCTGGGGGGCTCTAGAAGGGTCTGGGTTCTTTTCGAAGGATCCGGGGAGGGTCTAGAAGGGTCTGGGGGCTTTTAGAATGGTCCTAGGGGCCTCTAGAAGGGTCTGGGGGCTTTTAGATGGGTCCTAGGGGGCTCTAGAAGGGTCTGGGGGCTTTTAGAATGATCCTGGGGGGCTCTAGAAGGGTCTGGGGGCTTTTAGAATGATCCGGGGATGGTCTAGAAAGGTCTGGGTGCTTTTTGAAGGATTCCAAGGGGCTCTAGAAGGGTCTGGGGGCTTTTAGAAGGATCCGGGGAGGGTCTAGAAGGGTCTGGGGTCTTTTAGAAGGGTCCTGGGGTTCTCTAGAAGGGTCTGGTTGCTTTTAGAAGGGTACTGGGAGGCTCTAGAAGGGTCTGGGTGCTTTTATAAGGGTCCGGGGAGCCTCTAGAAGGGTCTGGGTGATTTTAGAAAGGTCCTGGGTTGCTCTAGAAGGGTCTGGGTGCTTTTAGAAGGGTCCGGGGGGGCTCTAGAAGGGTCTGGGGAATTTTAGAAGGGTCCTCGGATTCTCTAGAAGGGTCTGGGGGCTTTTAGAAGGGTCCTGGAGGGATCTAGAAGGTTCTGGGGGCTTTCAGATGGGTCCTGGGGGTCTCTAGAAGGGTCTGGGGGCTTTTAGAAGGGTCCTGGGGGGCTCTAGAAGGGTCTGGGTGCCTTTAGAAGGGTCCTGGGTGACTCTAGAATGTTCTGCTGGCTTTCAGAAGGGTCCTGGGGTCCTCTAGAAGGGTCTGGGGTCTTTTAGAAGGGTCCTGGGTGGCTCTAGAAGGGTCTGGGGACTTTTAGAAGGGTCCTGGGGTGCTCTAGAATGGTCTGGGGGCTTTTAGAAGGGTCCTGGGAGGCTCTAGAAGGGTCTGGGGGCTTTTAGAAAGGTCCTGGGTGGCTCTAGAAGGGTCTGGGTGCTTTTCGAAGGGTCCTGGGGGTCTCTAGAAGGGTCTGGGTGCTTATAGGAGGGTCCTGGGAGGCTCTAGATGGGTCTGGGTGCTTTTAGAAGGGTCCTGGGATGCTCTAGAAAGGTCTTGGGGCTTGTAGAAGGGTCTTGGGGGGCTCTAGAAGGTTCTGGGTGCTTTTAGAAGGGTCCTGGGTGGCTCTAGAAGGGTCTGGGGGCTTTTAGAAGGGTTCGGGGGGGCTCTAGAATGGTCTGGGGGCTTTTAGAAGTGTCCTGGGGTGCTCTAGAAGGGTCTGAGGAATTTTAGAAGGGTCCTCGGATGCTCTAGAAGGGTCTGGGTTCTTTCAGAAGGGTCCTGGGGGTCTCTAGAAGGGTCTGGGCGCTTTTAGAAGGGTCCTGGGGGGCTCTAGAAGGGTCTGGGTGCCTTTAGAAGGGTCCTGGGTGACTCTAGAATGTTCTGCTGGCTTTCAGAACGGTCTTGGGGTGATCTAGAAAGGTCTGGGGTCTTTTAGAAGGGTCCGGGGGGGCTCTGGAAGGGTCTGGGGACTTTTAGAAGGGTCCTGGGGTGCTCTAGAAGGGACGGGGTTCCTTAAGAGGGGCCCTGGGTGCCTCTTGAAGGGTCTGGGGGCATTTAGAAGGGTCCTGGGGGACTCTAGAAGGGTCTAGGGGCTTTTAGAAGGGTACTGGGGGGCTCTAGAAGGGTCTGGGGGCTTTTAGAATGATCCTGGGGTGCTCTAGAAGGGTCTGGGGGCTTTTCGAAGGATCCGAGGAGGGTCTAGAAGGGTCTGGGGAATTTTAGAAGGGTCCTCGGATTCTCTAGAAGGGTCTGGGGGCTTTTAGAAGGGTCCTGGAGGGCTCTAGAAGGTTCTGGTGGCTTTCAGAAGGGTCCTGGGGGTCTCTAGAAAGGTCTGGGTGCTTTTAGAAGGGTCCTGGGGGGCTCTAGAAGGGTCTGGGTGCCTTTAGAAGGGTCCTGGGTGACTCTAGAATGTTCTGCTGGCTTTCAGAAGGGTCCTGGGGTCCTCTAGAAGGGTCTGGGGTCTTTTAGAAGGGTCCTGGGTGGCTCTAGAAGGGTCTGGGGGCTTTTAGAAGGGTCCTGGGGTGCTCTAGAATGGTCTGGGTGCTTTTAGAAGGGTCCTGGGAGGCTCTAGAAGGGTCTGGGGTCTTTTAGAAAGGTCCTCGGTGGCTCTAGAAGTGTCTGGGGGCTTTTCGAAGGGTCCTGGGGGTCTTTAGAAGGGTCTGGGTGCTTATAGGAGGGTCCTGGGAGGCTCTAGATGGGTCTGGGTGCTTTTAGAAGGGTCCTGGGATGCTCTAGAAGGGTCTGGGGAATTTTAGAAGGGTCCTCGGATTCTCTAGAAGGGTCTGGGGGCTTTTAGAAGGGTCCTGGAGGGCTCTAGAAGGTTCTGGGGGCTTTCAGAAGGGTCCTGGGGGTCTCTAGAAAGGTCTGGGTGCTTTTAGAAGGGTCCTGGGAGGCTCTAGAAGGGTCTGGGGTCTTTTAGAAGGGTCCTGGAGGGCTCTAGAAGGTTCTGGTGGCTTTCAGAAGGGTCCTGGGGTGCTCTAGAAGGGTCTGGGGAATTTTAGAAGGGTCCTCGGATGCTCTAGAAGGGTCTGGGCGCTTTTAGAAGGGTCCTGGGTGACTCTAGAATGTTCTGCTGGCTTTCAGAAGGGTCCTGGGGTCCTCTAGAAGGGTCTGGGGTCTTTTAGAAGGGTCCTGGGTGGCTCTAGAAGGGTCTGGGGTCTTTTAGAAGGGTCCTGGGGTGCTCTAGAATGGTCTGGGGGCTTTTAGAAGGGCCCTGGGTGCCTCTTGAAGGGTCTGGGGTCTTTTAGAAAGGTCCTGGGTGGCTCTAGAAG
>JAUNZM010002255.1:0-11587 GCA_033459285.1 Clamator glandarius
GGAAAAGTGGAGTCTGGAGCGTCCAGGCTCAGAGAAACAGAGTCTGGGATGGAAAAGTCAGAGTCTGGTACCGAACCAAGGATCTGGGATGGGATAAACGGAGTCTGGGGTGGGAAAAGTGGAGTCTGGGATGGGAAAAGGGGAGTCTGGGATGGGAAAAGGGGAGTCTGGGGTGGGAAAAGGGGAGTCTGGGGTGGGAAAAGCGGAGTCTGGAGCATCCAGGCTCAGAGAAACAGAGTCTGGGATGGAAAAATCAGAGTCTGGTACCGAACCAAGGATCTGGGGTGGGATAAACGGAGTCTGGGATGGGAAAAGTGGAGTCTGGGGTGGGAAAAGGGGAGTCTGGGGTGGGAAAAGGGGAGTCTGGGGTGGGAAAAGCGGAGTCTGGAGCATCCAGGCTCAGAGAAACAGAGTCTGGGATGGAAAAATCAGAGTCTGGTACCGAACCAAGGATCTGGGGTGGGATAAACGGAGTCTGGGATGGGAAAAGGGGAGTCTGGGATGGGAAAAGGGGAGTCTGGGATGGGAAAAGGGGAGTCTGGGATGGGAAAAGGGGAGTCTGGGATGGGAAAAAGGGGAGTCTGGGATGGAAAAAGGGGAGTCTGGGATGGGAAAAGTGGAGTCTGGAGCATCCAGCCTCAGAGAAACAGAGTCTGGGATGGAAAAAGCAGAGTCTGGTACCGAACCAAGGATCTGGGGTGGGAAAAGTGGAGTCTGGGATGGGAAAAGTGGAGTCTGGATGGGAAAAGGGGAGTCTGGGATGGAAAAAGGGGAGTCTGGGATGGGAAAAGTGGAGTCTGGAGCATCCAGCCTCAGAGAAACAGAGTCTGGGATGGAAAAAGCAGAGTCTGGTACCGAACCAAGGATCTGGGGTGGGATAAACGGAGTCTGGGGTGGGAAAAGTGGAGTCTGGGATGGGAAAAGTGGAGTCTGGGATGGGAAAAGCGGAGTCTGGGATGGAAAAATGTGGAGTCTGGGATGGGAAAAGTGGAGTCTGGAGCGTCCAGGCTCAGAGAAACAGAGTCTGGGATGGAAAAAGCAGAGTCTGGTACCGAACCAAGGATCTGGGATGGGATAAACGGAGTCTGGGGTGGGAAAAGCGGAGTCTGGGATGGGAAAAGTGGAGTCTGGGATGGGAAAAGGGGAGTCTGGGATGGGAAAAGAGGAGTCTGGGATGGGAAAAGAGGAGTCTGGAGCATCCAGACTCAGAGAAACAGAGTCTGGGATGGAAAAAGCAGAGGTCTGGTACCGAACCAAGGATCTGGATGGGATAAACGGAGTCTGGGGTGGGAAAAGCGGAGTCTGGGATGGGAAATTCGGAGTCTGGATTCGAGGGAAGGGGTCGCACCGGCGCTTGTCCCACCAAACGGCCGCCAGGTCCAGGCTCTGCAAGGCGGCCAGGATCACGTTGACGTCGTAGTTGCCGGTTCCCAGGAGGCTGCGGTGAGGGTTGATCCGGGCGTCTGGAGCCAACCTGGCGTTTAAAAAAATTAAAAAAAAAAAAAAAACACCCTTAAAATACCTTCAAATCACCCCAAATTAGGGGTCGGGGGGGGGGGTTAGGAAAGGGGAAGAGAACCTCTTGCAGATGTCGTCGGCGGCTTCTTGGGTGAAGCAGGGGCGCTGGAGGAGGTTGTTGAGGGCGTGGAGGGCGCAGAGCTCCAGGCGCTGGCGCTCGTGGTAAAGGGGCGAGGGCGGGGGGCACCCCGAAACGGGCCTCGGGGAGAGGGGGGACCCCGACATGGCCCTGGGGGATAACTGCCTGCGGAGGGAAGGGAAGAGTCAGCTCTGCTGGGTATCCCTGCAACACCCCCCCCCCCCCCTCCTCCCTCCCCAAATTCATCAACCCCCTAAAAGACCCTCCTGGACCCCCCCCTTGCACCCCAAGATCCTTCCCCAATCCATGAACCCCCTAAAAGACCCTCCTGGACTCCCCCTTGCACCCCCAGATCCTTCCCCCAATCCGTCAACCCCGTTAAAAGACCCTCCTGGACCCCCCCCTTGCACCCCCAGTTCCCCCCATCAAGCCATCAACCCCCCAAAAGACCCTCCTGGAACCCCCCTTGCACCCCCAGATCCTTCCCCCAATCCATCAACCCCCTAAAAGACCCTCCTGGACTCCCCCTTGCACCCCCAGATCCTTCCTCCAATCCATCAACCCCCTAAAAGACCCTCCTGGACCCCCCCTTGCACCCCCAGATCCTTCCTCCAATCCATCAACCCCCTAAAAGACCCTCCTAGACCCCCCTTGCACCCCCAGATCCTTCCTCCAATCCATCAACCCCCTAAAAGACCCTCCTGCCTCTTGCACCCCCAGATCCTTCCCCCAATCCATCAACCCCCTAAAAGACCCTCCTGGACCCCCCCCTTGCACCCCCAGTTCCCCCCATCAAGCCATCAACCCCCTGAAAGACCCTCCTGGATCCCCCCTTGCACCCCAAGATCCTTCCCCCAACCCATCAACCCCCTAAAAGACCCTCCTGGACCCCCCCCTTGCACCCCCAGTTCCCCCCATCAAGCCATCAACCCCCTGAAAGACCCTCCTGGATCCCCCCTTGCACCCCAAGATCCTTCCCCCAACCCATCAACCCCCTAAAAGACCCTCCTGGACCCCCCCCTTGCACCCCCAGATCCTTCCCCCAATCCATCAACCCCCTAAAAGACCCTCCTGGACTCCCCCTTGCACCCCCAGATCCTTCCTCCAATCCATCAACCCCCTAAAAGACCCTCCTGGACTCCCCCTTGCACCCCCAGATCCTTCCCCCAATCCATCAACCCCGTAAAAGACCCTCCTGGACCCCCCCCTTGCACCCCCAGTTCCCCCATAAAGCCATCAACCCCCCAAAAGACCCTCCTGGACTCCCCCTTGCACCCCCAGATCCTTCCCCCAATCCATCAACCCCGTAAAAGATCCTCCTGGACCCCCCCTTGCACCCCCAGATCCTTCCCTCAATCCATCAACCCCGTAAAAGACCCTCCTGGACTCCCCCATTGCACCCCCAGATCCTTCCCCCAATCCATCAACCCCGTAAAAGACCCTCCTGGACCCCCCCTTGCACCCCCAGATCCTTCCCCCAATCCATCAACCCCCTAAAAGACCCTCCTGGACTCCCCCTTGCACCCCAAGATCCTTCCCCCAATCCATCAACCCCGTAAAAGACCCTCCTGGACCCCCCCTTGCACCCCCAGATCCTTCCCTCAATCCATCAACCCCCTAAAAGACCCTCCTGGATCCCCCCTTGCACCCCCAGATCCTTCCCCCAATCCATCAACCCCGTAAAAGACCCTCCTGGACCCCCCCTTGCACCCCCAGATCCTTCCCTCAATCCATCAACCCCCTAAAAGACCCTCCTGGACCCCCCCTTGCACCCCCAGATCCTTCCCCCAATCCATCAACCCCCTAAAAGACCCTCCTGGATCCCCCCCTTGCACCCCCAGTTCCCCCCATCAAGCCATCAACCCCCTAAAAGACCCTCCTGGATCCCCCCTTGCACCCCAAGATCCTTCCCCCAAGCCATCAACCCCCTAAAAGACCCTCCTGGACTCCCCATTGCACCCCTAGATCTCGCCATCAAACCATCAACCCCCTAAAAGACCCTCCTGGATCCCCCTTTGCACCCCCAAATCCTCCCATCAAGCCATCGACCCCCTAAAAGACCCTCCTGGAACCCCCCTTGCACCCCTAGATCTCCCCATCAAGCCATCAACCCCATAAAAGACCCTCCTGGACCCCTCTTGCACCCCCAGATCCTTCCCCCAATCTATCAACCCCCTAAAAGACCCTCCTGGACTCCCCCTTGCACCCCCAGATCCTTCCCCCAATCCATCAACCCCCTAAAAGACCCTCCTGGATCCCCCCTTGCACCCCCAGATCCTTCCCCCAATCCATCAACCCCCTAAAAGACCCTTCTGGATCCCCCTTGCACCCCCAGATCCTTCCCCCAATCCATCAACCCCGTAAAAGACACTCCTGGACCCCCCCTTGCACCCCCAGATCCTTCCCTCAATCCATCAACCCCCTAAAAGACCCTCCTGGACCCCCCCTTGCACCCCAAGATCCTTCCCCCAATCCATCAACCCCCTAAAAGACCCTCCGGGATCCCCCCCTTGCACCCCCAATTCCCCCCACCAAGCCATCAACCCCCTAAAAGACCCTCCTGGATCCCCCCTTGCACCCCAAGATCCTTCCCCCAACCCATCAACCCCCTAAAAGACCCTCCTGGACTCCCCATTGCACCCCTAGATATCGCCATCAAACCATCAACCCCCTAAAAGACCCTCCTGGATCCCCCTTTGCACCCCCAAATCCTCCCATCAAGCCATCAACCCCCTAAAAGACCCTCCTGGACCCCCCCTTGCACCCCAAGATCCTTCCCCCAATCCATCAACCCCCTAAAAGACCCTCCTGGACCCCCCCTTGCACCCCAAGATCCTTCCCCCAATCCATCAACCCCCTAAAAGACCCTTCTGGATCCCCCTTGCACCCCCAGATCCTTCCCCCAATCCATCAACCCCCTAAAAGACCCTCCTGGACCCCCCCTTGCACCCCAAGATCCTTCCCCCAATACATCAACCCCCTAAAAGACCCTCCTGGATCCCCCCTTGCACCCCCAGATCCTTCCCCCAATCCATCAACCCCCTAAAAGACCCTCCTGGACCCCCCCCTTGCACCCCTAGTTTCCCCCATCAAGCCATCAACCCCCTAAAAGACCCTCCTGGATCCCTCCTTGCACCCCAAGATCCTTCCCCCAACCCATCAACCCCCTAAAAGACCCTCCTGGACTCCCCATTGCACCCCTAGATCTCGCCATCAAACCATCAACCCCCTAAAAGACCCTCCTGGATCCCCCTTTGCACCCCCAAATCCTCCCATCAAGCCATCAACCCCCCAAAAGACCCTCCTGGAACCCCCCTTGCACCCCTAGATCTCAACATCAAGCCATCAACCCCATAAAAGACCCTCCTGGACCCCCCTTGCACCCCCAGATCCTTCCCCCAATCCATCAACCCCCTAAAAGACCCTCCTGGACCCCCCCCTTGCACCCCCAGATCCTTCCCCCAATCCATCAACCCCCTAAAAGACCCTCCTGGACTCCCCCTTGCACCCCCAGATCCTTCCCCCAATCCATCAACCCCGTAAAAGACCCTCCTGGACCCCCCCCTTGCACCCCCAGATCCTTCCCCCAATCCATCAACCCCCTAAAAGACCCTCCTGGACCCCCCCCTTGCACCTCCAGTTCCCCCCATCAAGCCATCAACCCCCTAAAAGACCCCCTGGATCCCCCCTTGCACCCCCAGTTCCCCCCATCAATCCATCAACCCCCTAAAAGACCCCCTGGATCCCCCCTTGCACCCCCAGTTCCCCCCATCAACCCATCAACCCCCTAAAAGACCCTCCTGGACTCCCCATTGCACCCCTAGATATCGCCATCAAACCATCAACCCCCTAAAAGACCCTCCTGGATCCCCCTTTGCACCCCCAAATCCTCCCATCAAGACATCAACCCCCTAAAAGACCCTCCTGGAACCCCCCTTGCACCCCTAGATCTCCCCATCAAGCCATCAACCCCATAAAAGACCCTCCTGGACCCCCCTTGCACCCCCAGATCCTTCCCCCAATCCATCAACCCCCTAAAAGACCCTCCTGGATCCCCCTTTGCACCCCCAAATCCTCCCATCAAGCCATCAACCCCCTAAAAGACCCTCCTGGAACCCCCCTTTCACCCCCAGATCCTTCCCCCAAGCCATCAACCCCCTAAAAGACCCTCCTGGATCCCCCCTTGCACCCCCAGATCCTTCCTCCAATCCATCAACCCCGTAAAAGACCCTCCTGGACCCCCCCTTGCACCCCTAGATCTCCCCATCAAGCCATCAACCCCCTAAAAGACCCTCCTGGACCCCCCCTTGCACCCCCAGATCCTTCCCCCAATCCATCAACCCCGTAAAAGACCCTCCTGGACCCCCCCTTGCACCCCCAGATCCTTCCTCCAATCCATCAACCCCCTAAAAGACCCTCCTGGACGCCCCCTTGCATCCCTAGATCTCCCCATCAAGCCATCAACCCCCTAAAAGACCCTCCTGGAACCCCCCTTGCACCCCTAGATCTCCCCATCAAGCCATCAACCCCCTAAAAGACCCTCCTGGACTCCCCCCCCTTGCACCCTCAGACTCTTCTGCCCCCCCTTACCCCTTCAGACCACCCCCCAGCACCCCAAAATACTCTCTCCCCACCCCAGACACTCCCTGCTCCCCCTCTCAAGCACCCCAAGACCACCTTACCCTCTCCTTAGCCCCCCCAGACCCTTCTCTGCCCCTCAGACCCCTCAGAAGCCCCTCTGCTCCCCCAAACAGGCCTTGACGCCTCCCACTACCCCCTGGCCCCCCTCAAATCCCTCCCTGCTCCCTCCCCGCACCCCAAAGCCCCCTTTGACCCCTCTACCCTCTCTTTAGCCCCCCCAGCACCCCAAAACACCTCCTGCCGCCCCCAGACCCCTCACAAACCCCTCTGCTCCCCCAAACAGGCCTTGACGCCCCCCAACACCCCCTGCCCCCCCTCAAATCCCTCCCTGCTCCCCCCCCGCACCCCAAAGCCCCCTTCGACCCCTCTACCCTCTCTTTAGCCCCCCCCAGCACCCCAAAACACCTCCTGCCGCCCCCAGACCCCTCACAAACCCCTCTGCTCCCCCAAACAGGCCTTGACGCCCCCCAACACCCCCTGGCCCCCCTCAAATCCCTCCCTGCTCCCCCCCCCCCGCACCCCAAAGCCCCCTTCGACCCCTCTACCCTCTCTTTAGCCCCCCCCAGCACCCCAAAACACCTCCTGCCGCCCCCAGACCCCTCACAAACCCCTCTGCTCCCCCAAACAGGCCTTGACGCCCCCCAACACCCCCTGCCCCCCCTCAAATCCCTCCCTGCTCCCCCCCCCGCACCCCAAAGCCCCCTTCGACCCCTCTACCCTCTCTTTAGCCCCCCCCAGCACCCCAAAACACCTCCTGCCGCCCCCAGACCCCTCACAAACCCCTCTGCTCCCCCAAACAGGCCTTGACGCCCCCCAACACCCCCTGCCCCCCCTCAAATCCCTCCCTGCTCCCCCCCCGCACCCCAAAGCCCCCTTCGACCCCTCTACCCTCTCTTTAGCCCCCCCAGCACCCCAAAACACCTCCTGCCGCCCCCAGACCCCTCACAAACCCCTCTGCTCCCCCAAACAGGCCTTGACGCCCCCCAACACCCCCTGCCCCCCCTCAAATCCCTCCCTGCTCCCCCCCCGCACCCCAAAGCCCCCTTCGACCCCTCTACCCTCTCTTTAGCCCCCCCCCAGCACCCCAAAACACCTCCTGCCGCCCCCAGACCCCTCACAAACCCCTCTGCTCCCCCAAACAGGCCTTAACGCCCCCCAACACTCCCTGCCCCCCCTCAAATCCCTCCCTGCTCCCCCCCCGCACCCCAAAGCCCCCTTCGACCCCTCTACCCTCTCTTTAGCCCCCCCCAGCACCCCAAAACACCTCCTGCCGCCCCCAGACCCCTCACAAACCCCTCTGCTCCCCCAAACAGGCCTTAACGCCCCCCAACACTCCCTGGCCCCCCTCAAATCCCTCCCTGCTCCCTTCCCGCACCCCAAAGCCCCCTTCGACCCCTCTACCCTCTCTTTAGCCCCCCCCAGCACCCCAAAACACCTCCTGCCGCCCCCAGACCCCTCACAAACCCCTCTGCTCCCCCAAACAGGCCTTAACGCCCCCCAACACCCCCTAGCCCCCCTTAAATCCCGCCCTGCTCCCCCCCCCCCCCCGCACCCCAAAGCCCCCCCGACACCCCTACCCTCTCTTTAGGCTCCCCCAACTCCTCAGCCCCCCCGAACCCCCCTTCCAGCCCCTCCCGGGGTCCTCCGAGCCCTCACCCCCCCTCCCTCAGGCCCCTCTCAGGCCCCCCCAGCGCACCCCGCGGTTCTTCCGGGTCCGCCACACACACCCCGGAACTACAACTCCCGACGTGCACCGCGGCCACACCCCCCCTCCCAGTCCCCAGTTCCGCCTTCCCGGCATGCCTTGCGCCGCAGCCCTATAGATAGCGGGCGCTGACCTCTCTCCCAGCGTGCTTTGCGGCTTCCGCCCTCCCTCACATGGTGCCCCCGCCCACCCCCCAGCCAAGAGGCGTCGGTGTCGCTGTTTGAGGCCTTTAATGTCCCTGTCCCCGCTCGGTCCCCGCTCGGTCCCCGCTCCGGTGGCTTCAGCAGAGCTGGACGCATCCCCCGTGTCCGTGACAGGCTGGGGGGGGGACAGCGAGTCAGCGGGGACGGGGAATCGAGGGGACAGGGGGACATGGGGACAGGAGGGGACAGTGAAGACCGTGGGGACAGGAGGGGACAGTGGAGACCATGGGGACCGTGGGGACAGGAGGGGACGCAGGGACTTCAGGACATGGGACAGAGGGGATATGGGGACAGGGGAGGTCACAGGGACATGGGGATGGGGACAGGAGGGGACACGGGGACAGGAGGGGACATCAGGACATAGGCATGGGGGGGGACAATGGAGACCATGGGGGACAGGAGGGGCCATAGGGACATGGGGACAGGAGGGACAATGGAGACCATGGGGACAATAGGGACAGGAAGGGACATCAGGACATAGGGATGGGGGGAGACATGGGGACAATGGAGACCGTGGGAGACAGGAGGGGACATCAGGACATGGGGACAGGAGGGACAATGGAGACCATGGGGACAGGAGGGGACAGCGGAGACAATGGGGACAATGGGATCAGGAGGGGACACAGGATCATCAGGACATAGGGGCCATGGGGACAGGAGGGACGTGGGGACAGAGGGGCCACGGGGATAAGAGGGACACGGGGACAGGAGGGGATAATGGAGATGATGGGACAGAGGGGTCACAGGGACATGGGGACAGGAGGGGACAATAGAGACCATGGGGAGAATGGAGACCATAGGGGACAGTGGGGAACATGGGGACAGAGGGGTCCCAGGGACATGGGGATGGGGACATGGGGATGGGGACAGAGGGGTCACAGGGACAGAGGGGTCCCAGGGACATGGGGATGGGGACAGAGGGGTCACAGGGACATGGGGACGGGGACATGGGGATGGGGACAGAGGGGTCACAGGGACAGAGGGGTCACGGGGACATTGGGACAGGGACATGGGGATGGGGACAGAGGGGTCCCAGGGACATGGGGACAGAGGGATCAGAGGGACATGGGGATGGGGACATGGGGACAGAGGGGTCCCAGGGACATGGGGATGGGGACAGAGGGGTCCCAGGGACATGGGGACTGAAGGGTCCCAGGGACATGGGGACAGAGGGGTCCCAGGGACATGGGGACTGAAGGGTCCCAGGGACATGGGGACAGGGACATGGGGACAGAGGGGTCACAGTGACATGGGGACAGAAGGGTCCCAGGGACATGGGGATGGGGACAGAGGGGTCAGTGGGACATGGGGACGGGGACATGGGGACAGAGGAGTCACAGGAACATTGGGACAGGGACATGGGGACAGAGGGGTCAGAGGGACATGGGGACGGGGACATGGGGGTCCCAGGGACATGGGGACAGAGGGGTCCCAGGGACATGGGGACAGGGACATGGGGACAGAGGGGTCCCAGGGACATGGGGATGGGGTCAGAGGGGTCAGTGGGACATGGGGATGGGGACATGGGGACAGAGGGGTCCCGGGGACATGGGGATGGGGACATGGGGACAGAGGGGTCACAGGGACATGGGGATGGGAACATGGGGACAGAGGGGTCAGAGGGACATGGGGATGGGGACATGGGGACAGAAGGGTCCCAGGGACATGGGGACTGAAGGGTCCCAGGGAAATGGGGACGGGGACAGGAGGACAGAGGGGTCCCAGGGACATGGGGACAGGGACATGGGGACAGAGGGGTCACAGTGACATGGGGACAGGGACATGGGGACGGGGACATGGGGACAGAGGGGTCCCAGGGACATGGGGACAGGGACATGGGGACAGGGACATGGGGACAGAGGGGTCCCAGGGACATGGGGATGGGGTCAGAGGGGTCAGTGGGACATGGGGATGGGGACATGGGGATAGAGGGGTCAGAGGGACATGGGGATGGGGACAGAGAGGTCACAGGGACATGGGGACAGGGACATGGGGACAGAGGGGGGACAGGGACATGGGGACAGAGGGGTCCCAGGGACATGGGGATGGGGACAGAGGGGTCAGTGGGACATGGGGACGGGGACATGGGGACAGAGGGGTCCCAGGGACATGGGGACGGGGACAGGAGGGGACAATAGAGACCATGGGGGACAGGAGGGGACATCAGGGCCTGGGGACAGAGGGGACAGAGGGGACACGGGGACAGGTCCCCGACCCGTCAGGCTGTCCCAGAAGGCGTCGCGCGTGGCAGCGCCGGTGACGGCCCCGGGAGCCGCCGGGTTGCGCCGGACGCTGGTGACACGCAGGGCGCGTCCCTCGTCCCCAACGCCCGTCACCTCCACCTCCACGATGTGGCAGTCGGGGACGCTGCGGGGAGGGTGACACCAGGACGGGGACAATGGAGATGGTGGCACCAAGAGGTGACATTGGGGTTGGTGGCACTTGAGTAGGTGACATGGGGAGGTGACACCAAGAGGTGACATTGGGGTTGGTGGCACTTGAGTAAGTGACATGGGGAGGTGGCACCAAGAGGTGACATTGGGGGGTGGCACTTGAGTAGGTGACATGGGGAGGTGGCACCAAGAGGTGACATTGGGGTTGATGAGACAAGGAGATGACATTGGGGGGTGGCACTTGAGTAGGTGACATGGGGAGGTGGCACCAGGAGGTGACATTGGGGTTGATGAGACAAGGAGGTGACATTGGGGGGTGGCACTTGAGTAGGTGACATTGGGAGGTGACACCAGGAGGTGACATTGGGGTTGGTGGCACTTAAGTAGGTGACATGGGAAGGTGACACCATGAGGTGACACTGGAGTTGGTGACATGGGGAGGTGACATTGGGAGATGACACCAGGGATGGAGGCATTTTGGGAGGTGACATGGAGAGGTGACACAAGGAGGTGACATTGGGAGGTGACATTGTGGTTGGTGACACCAGGAGGTGACATTGGGGGGGGGGTGGCATTTGAGTAAGTGACATGGGGAGGTGACACCAGGAGGTGACATTGTCATTGGTGACACCAGGAGGTGACATTGGGGGGGTGGCACTTGAGTAAGTGACATGGGGAGGTGACACTGGAGTTGGTGACATGGGGAGGTGGCATTGGGAGGTGACATTGGGGGGGTGGCACTTGAGTAGGTGACATGGGGAGGTGGCACCAGGAGGTGACATTGGGGTTGGTGAGACCAGGAGGTGACATTGGGGGGTGGCACTTGAGTAGGTGACATGGGGAGGTGACACCAAGAGGTGACATTGGGGTTGATGAGACAAGGAGGTGACATTGGGGGGTGGCACTTGAGTAGGTGACATGGGAAGGTGACACCAGGAGGTGACACTGGAGTTGGTGACATGGGGAGGTGACATTGGGAGGTGACACCAGGAGGTGACACCAGGGATGGAGGCATTTTGGGAGGTGACATGGAGAGGTGACACAAGGA
>JAUNZM010002256.1:0-10000 GCA_033459285.1 Clamator glandarius
GCAGCCCGCCGTGGACTTAGTCTCTGCGGCTTCCGCAGGCGGGTAGACCTGGCAGCCCGCCGTGGACTTAGTCTCTGCGGCTTCCGCAGGCGGGTAGACCTGGCAGCCCGCCGTGGACTTAGTCTCTGCGGCTTCCGCAGGCGGGTAGACCTGGCAGCCCGCCGTGGACTTAGTCTCTGCGGCTTCCGCAGGCGGGTAGACCTGGCAGCCCGCCGTGGACTTAGTCTCTGCGGCTTCCGCAGGCGGGTAGACCTGGCAGCCCGCCGTGGACTTAGTCTCTGCGGCTTCCGCAGGCGGGTAGACCTGGCAGCCCGCCGTGGACTTAGTCTCTGCGGCTGGCGCAGGCGGGTAGACCTGGCAGCCCGCCGTGGACTTAGTCTCTGCGGCTTCCGCAGGCGGGTAGACCTGGCAGCCCGCCGTGGACTTAGTCTCTGCGGCTTCCGCAGGCGGGTAGACCTGGCAGCCCGCCGTGGACTTAGTCTCTGCGGCTTCCGCAGGCGGGTAGACCTGGCAGCCCGCCGTGGACTTAGTCTCTGCGGCTTCCGCAGGCGGGTAGACCTGGCAGCCCGCCGTGGACTTAGTCTCTGCGGCTTCCGCAGGCGGGTAGACCTGGCAGCCCGCCGTGGACTTAGTCTCTGCGGCTGGCGCAGGCGGGTAGACCTGGCAGCCCGCCGTGGACTTAGTCTCTGCGGCTGCCGCAGGCGGGTAGACCTGGCAGCCCGCCGTGGACTTAGTCTCTGCGGCTTCCGCAGGCGGGTAGACCTGGCAGCCCGCCGTGGACTTAGTCTCTGCGGCTTCCGCAGGCGGGTAGACCTGGCAGCCCGCCGTGGACTTAGTCTCTGCGGCTGGCGCAGGCGGGTAGACCTGGCAGCCCGCCGTGGACTTAGTCTCTGCGGCTGCCGCAGGCGGGTAGACCTGGCAGCCCGCCGTGGACTTAGTCTCTGCGGCTTCCGCAGGCGGGTAGACCTGGCAGCCCGCCGTGGACTTAGTCTCTGCGGCTTCCGCAGGCGGGTAGACCTGGCAGCCCGCCGTGGACTTAGTCTCTGCGGCTTCCGCAGGCGGGTAGACCTGGCAGCCCGCCGTGGACTTAGTCTCTGCGGCTTCCGCAGGCGGGTAGACCTGGCAGCCCGCCGTGGACTTAGTCTCTGCGGCTGGCGCAGGCGGGTAGACCTGGCAGCCCGCCGTGGACTTAGTCTCTGCGGCTTCCGCAGGCGGGTAGACCTGGCAGCCCGCCGTGGACTTAGTCTCTGCGGCTTGCGCAGGCGGGTAGACCTGGCAGCCCGCCGTGGACTTAGTCTCTGCGGCTTCCGCAGGCGGGTAGACCTGGCAGCCCGCCGTGGACTTAGTCTCTGCGGCTTCCGCAGGCGGGTAGACCTGGCAGCCCGCCGTGGACTTAGTCTCTGCGGCTGGCGCAGGCGGGTAGACCTGGCAGCCCGCCGTGGACTTAGTCTCTGCGGCTTCCGCAGGCGGGTAGACCTGGCAGCCCGCCGTGGACTTAGTCTCTGCGGCTTCCGCAGGCGGGTAGACCTGGCAGCCCGCCGTGGACTTAGTCTCTGCGGCTTCCGCAGGCGGGTAGACCTGGCAGCCCGCCGTGGACTTAGTCTCTGCGGCTGGCGCAGGCGGGTAGACCTGGCAGCCCGCCGTGGACTTAGTCTCTGCGGCTTCCGCAGGCGGGTAGACCTGGCAGCCCGCCGTGGACTTAGTCTCTGCGGCTGGCGCAGGCGGGTAGACCTGGCAGCCCGCCGTGGACTTAGTCTCTGCGGCTTCCGCAGGCGGGTAGACCTGGCAGCCCGCCGTGGACTTAGTCTCTGCGGCTTCCGCAGGCGGGTAGACCTGGCAGCCCGCCGTGGACTTAGTCTCTGCGGCTTCCGCAGGCGGGTAGACCTGGCAGCCCGCCGTGGACTTAGTCTCTGCGGCTGGCGCAGGCGGGTAGACCTGGCAGCCCGCCGTGGACTTAGTCTCTGCGGCTTCCGCAGGCGGGTAGACCTGGCAGCCCGCCGTGGACTTAGTCTCTGCGGCTTCCGCAGGCGGGTAGACCTGGCAGCCCGCCGTGGACTTAGTCTCTGCGGCTGCCGCAGGCGGGTAGACCTGGCAGCCCGCCGTGGACTTAGTCTCTGCGGCTTCCGCAGGCGGGTAGACCTGGCAGCCCGCCGTGGACTTAGTCTCTGCGGCTGGCTGCAGGCGGGTAGACCTGGCAGCCCGCCGTGGACTTAGTCTCTGCGGCTTCCGCAGGCGGGTAGACCTGGCAGCCCGCCGTGGACTTAGTCTCTGCGGCTGGCGCAGGCGGGTAGACCTGGCAGCCCGCCGTGGACTTAGTCTCTGCGGCTGGCGCAGGCGGGTAGACCTGGCAGCCCGCCGTGGACTTAGTCTCTGCGGCTGGCGCAGGCGGGTAGACCTGGCAGCCCGCCGTGGACTTGGTCTCTGCGGCTGGCGCAGGCGGGTAGACCTGGCAGCCCGCCGTGGACTTAGTCTCTGCGGCTTCCGCAGGCGGGTAGACCTGGCAGCCCGCCGTGGACTTAGTCTCTGCGGCTGGCGCAGGCGGGTAGACCTGGCAGCCCGCCGTGGACTTAGTCTCTGCGGCTTCCGCAGGCGGGTAGACCTGGCAGCCCGCCGTGGACTTAGTCTCTGCGGCTTCCGCAGGCGGCTAGACCTGGCAGCCCGCCGTGGACTTAGTCTCTGCGGCTGGCGCAGGCGGGTAGACCTGGCAGCCCGCCGTGGACTTGGTCTCTGCGGCTGGCGCAGGCGGGTAGACCTGGCAGCCCGCCGTGGACTTAGTCTCTGCGGCTTCCGCAGGCGGGTAGACCTGGCAGCCCGCCGTGGACTTAGTCTCTGCGGCTGGCGCAGGCGGGTAGACCTGGCAGCCCGCCGTGGACTTAGTCTCTGCGGCTTCCGCAGGCGGGTAGACCTGGCAGCCCGCCGTGGACTTAGTCTCTGCGGCTTCCGCAGGCGGCTAGACCTGGCAGCCCGCCGTGGACTTAGTCTCTGCGGCTGGCGCAGGCGGGTAGACCTGGCAGCCCGCCGTGGACTTAGTCTCTGCGGCTTCCGCAGGCGGGTAGACCTGGCAGCCCGCCGTGGACTTAGTCTCTGCGGCTTCCGCAGGCGGGTAGACCTGGCAGCCCGCCGTGGACTTAGTCTCTGCGGCTGGTGCAGGCGGGTAGACCTGGCAGCCCGCCGTGGACTTAGTCTCTGCGGCTGGCGCAGGCGGGTAGACCTGGCAGCCCGCCGTGGACTTGGTCTCTGCGGCTGGCGCAGGCGGGTAGACCTGGCAGCCCGCCGTGGACTTAGTCTCTGCGGCTTCCGCAGGCGGGTAGACCTGGCAGCCCGCCGTGGACTTAGTCTCTGCGGCTGGCGCAGGCGGGTAGACCTGGCAGCCCGCCGTGGACTTAGTCTCTGCGGCTTCCGCAGGCGGGTAGACCTGGCAGCCCGCCGTGGACTTAGTCTCTGCGGCTTCCGCAGGCGGGTAGACCTGGCAGCCCGCCGTGGACTTAGTCTCTGCGGCTGGCGCAGGCGGGTAGACCTGGCAGCCCGCCGTGGACTTAGTCTCTGCGGCTTCCGCAGGCGGGTAGACCTGGCAGCCCGCCGTGGACTTAGTCTCTGCGGCTTCCGCAGGCGGCTAGACCTGGCAGCCCGCCGTGGACTTAGTCTCTGCGGCTTCCGCAGGCGGGTAGACCTGGCAGCCCGCCGTGGACTTAGTCTCTGCGGCTTCCGCAGGCGGGTAGACCTGGCAGCCCGCCGTGGACTTAGTCTCTGCGGCTGGCGCAGGCGGGTAGACCTGGCAGCCCGCCGTGGACTTAGTCTCTGCGGCTTCCGCAGGCGGGTAGACCTGGCAGCCCGCCGTGGACTTAGTCTCTGCGGCTTCCGCAGGCGGCTAGACCTGGCAGCCCGCCGTGGACTTAGTCTCTGCGGCTGGTGCAGGCGGGTAGACCTGGCAGCCCGCCGTGGACTTAGTCTCTGCGGCTGGTGCAGGCGGGTAGACCTGGCAGCCCGCCGTGGACTTAGTCTCTGCGGCTTCCGCAGGCGGGTAGACCTGGCAGCCCGCCGTGGACTTAGTCTCTGCGGCTGGCGCAGGCGGGTAGACCTGGCAGCCCGCCGTGGACTTAGTCTCTGCGGCTGGCGCAGGCGGGTAGACCTGGCAGCCCGCCTCCGCTCCTGGTTCTCACCGAAGGGGTCGCTGCTTTGCGCTGCCTCCGGTTATGTCCTCGTAAGAGGCGGCGTCGTTGGCGCGCTCCCTCCGCTGGTGACTTCTCCGAGTTGGAAGCTAGGGCCCCCTCGGACTCACCTGTACATACTATAGGGGCGAGCGGTGACTCGCCGCGGAGGGCACCGCTGGCGAGCGGCTAAGTTGGGCTGTGCACGATCCGTTTCGGCCGCTCCGCCGGAGGAGTTGCATTTTCCCGGTTGCACTCTCTCCGGTTCTTTTTTCCGCTTTCTCGTTTTTCCGCTTTTCTCTGGTCGCCGCTCCACCGGGGTGACTCGTTCGCCGCGGGGTGAGCGCAAGAGGTGGTGCGGCGTGTGTCAGGCTGATGGTCTCGTTGTCGAACGCTGAAAAAGGGAAGTCGAGCGTGCCGCGGCTCTCCCCTGGTCCCGGCTGGCCAGGCACGGATGGGCTCGGTGTCTCGGAGCGGTGGGTGATGCTTAGCGAGGCTCGTCTCGGCAGGCGCGTCTGAGGGGCTTCTCGGCAGGGCCGGCTCTGCCGGTGTGCCAGCCGGTGTTGCACCCCTCTCCCCGGACGCTGCCTGGTCGTTCGTACCGCTCCCGCCGTTCTCCCCACGGGGTTGGGCGGTGGGATGCCGCGTGGTGGCCGTTGCTGTCCCAGGAGAACCGTGGCTGCGGGGGCCTCGGTACCCTTTTATTTTTCCCTGATCGATGAGGTTCGATCGACGTGGCCGCCCGCCGTGGACTTGCTTTCCGCGGCTTGCGGTGGCGGGTAGACCTGGCCGCCCGCTGGTTTCCTAGAGGTGGGTAGACGTGACGGCCGGTTTGCCACGGAGCAGGCCTCCGCCGCGGGAGTGTAGCGTTCCCTTCGCGCCGTCCGTTCCCCTGGGTGCTGGGGTAGACCTGGCAGCCCGCCGTGGACTTGCTTTCTGCGGCTTGCGCTGGCGGGTAGACCTGGCAGCCCGCCGGTTGCCTGGAGGTGGGTAGACGTGATGGCCGGTTTCGTCCCCGCCTCGCGCGCCGCGTCCTGTCTACCCTCCTCCGGCCGTCCGGGCTTATCCGGCTCCGGCCGTCCTGGCTACCCCTCTCCGGCCGTCCGGGCTTACCCTTCTTCGGCCGTCCTGGCTACCCGGCTCCGGCCGTCCGGGCTTACCCGGCTCCGGCCGTTCTGGCTACACACCTCCGGCCGTCCGGGCTTACCCGGCTCTGGCCGTCCGGGCTTACCCGGCTCCGGCCGTTCTGGCTACCCGGCTCCGGCTGTCCTGTCTACCATCCTCCGGCCGTCCGGGCTTACCCGGCTCCGGCCGTCCTGTCTACCCGGCTCCGGCCGTCCTGTCTATCCTCCTCCGGCCGTCCGGGCTTACCCGGCTCCGGCCGTCCTGTCTACCCGCTCCGGCCGTCTCGTCTACCCACCTCCGGAGCATCGGCAGGACCGCCGTGCTTCGCCCGGGCTGCCGGTCTTTCCGGCCGCGTCGGGCCGTCAGGTCTACCCCTCTCCGGCCGGTCTTTGTTCGTTTTTCCAGCGGGACGGGTAGACCTGGCGGCCGCCTCCGCTCCTGGTTCTCACCGAAGGGGTCGCTGCTTTGCGCTGCCTCCGGTTATGTCCTCGTAAGAGGCGGCGTCGTTGGCGCGCCCCCTCCGCTGGTGACTTCTCCGAGTTGGAAGCTAGGGCGCCCTCGGACTCACCTGTACATACTATAGGGGCGAGCGGTGACTCGCCACTAAGGGCACGGCTGGCGAGCGGCTAAGTTGGGCTGCGCACGATCCGTTTCGGCCGCTCCGCCGGAGGAGTCGCATTTTCCCGGTTGCACTCTCTCCGATCCTGCTTTCCGCTTATCTCGTTTTTCCGCTTTTCTCTGGTCGCCGCTGCACCGGGGTGTGAGTCGTTCGCCGCGGGGTGAGCGCAAGAGGTGGTGCGGCGTGTGTCAGGCTGATGGTCTCGTTGTCGAACGCTGAGAAGGGGAAGTCGAGCGTGCCGCGGCTCTCCCCTGGTCCCGGCTGTCCAGGCACGGATGGGCTCGGTGGCTCCGGCCGTCCTCTCTACTCGGCTCCGGCCGTCCTGTCTACCCTCCTCCGGCTGTCCTCTCTACCCTCCTCCGGCCCTGCTGGCTTACCCGGCTCCGGCCGTTCTGTCTACCCTCCTCCGGCCTTCCGGGCTTACCCGGCTCCGGCCGTTCTGTCTACCCACCTCCGACCTTCCTTTCTACCCTCCCCTGGCCGTCCGTGCTTACCCGGCTCCGGCCGTCCTGTCTACCCATCTCCGACCTTCCTTTCTACCCTCCCCTGGCCGTCCGTGCTTACCCGGCTCTGGCCGTCTGTCTACCCTCCTCTGTCTGTGCTGTCAACCCTCCTCCGGCCGTCTGGGCTTACCCGGCTCCGGTTGTCCTGTCTACCCTCCTGCGGCCGTCCGGGCTTACCCGGCCCCGGCCGTCCTGTCTACCCTGCTCCGGTTGTCCTGCCTACCCTCCTCCGGCCTTCCGGGCTTACCCGGCTCCGGCCGTCCTGTCTACCCATCTCCGACCCTCCTTTCTACCCTCCCCTGGCCGTCCGTGCTTACTCGGCTCTGGCCGTGCGGTCTACCCGGCTGCGGCCGTCTGTCTACCCTCCTCTGTCTGTGCTGTCTAGCCTCCTCCGGCCGTACGGGCTTAACCGGCTCCGGCCGTCTGTCTACCCTCCTCCGGCCGTCCAGGCTTACCCGGCTCCGGCCGTCCTGTCTACCCCGCTCCGGTTGTCCTGCCTACCCTCCTCCGGCCGTCCGGGCTTACCCGGCTCCGGCCGTGCTGTCTACCCTCCTCCCGCCGTCCGGGCTTACCCGGCTCCGGTTGTCCTGCCTACCCTCCTCCGGCCGTCCGGGCTTACCCGGCTCCGGCAGTCCTGTCTACCCTCCACCGGCCGTCCGGGCTTACCCTCCGACGGCCGTCTTGTCTACTCTCGAGGACTCTTGCACTCTCCCCCGGTTCTTTTTTCCGCTTTCTCGTTTTTCCGCTTTTCTCTGGTCGCCGCTGCACCGGGGTGTGAGTCGTTCGCCGCGGGGTGAGCGCAAAGAGGTGGTGCGGTGTTTGTCAGGCTGATGGTCTCGGAGTCGAACGCTGTGAAAAGGGGAAGTCGAGCGTGCCGCGGCTTTCCCCTGGTCCCGGCTGGCCAGGCACGGATGGGCTCGGTGTCGCGGAGCGGTGGGTGATGCTTAGCGAGGCTCGTCTCGGCAGGCGCGTCTGAGGGGCTTCTCGGTAGGGCCGGCTCTGCCGGTGTGCCAGCCGGTGTTGCACCCCTCTCCCCGGACGCTGCCTGGTCGTTCGTACCGCTCCCGCCGTTCTCCCCACGGGGTTGGGCGGTGGAGATGCCGCGTGGTGGCCGTTGCTGTCCCAGGAGAACCGTGGCCGCGGGGGCCTCGGTACCCTTTTATTTGTCCCTGATAGATGAGGTTCGATCGACGTGGCCGCCCGCCGTGGACTTGCTTTCCGCGGCTTGCGGTGGCGGGAAGACCTGGCGGCCGGCAGGGGCCTGGAGGTGGGTAGACCTGACGGCCGGTTCTACCCGGCCGCGGCGCAGGCCCCTGCCGCGGGAGCGTAGCGTTCCCTCCGCACCGTCCTTCCCCCTGGGTGCTGGGGTAAACGTGGCCGCCCGCCGTGGACTTGCTTTCCGCGGCTTGCGGTGGCGGGTAGACCTGGCCGCCCGCTGGTTTCCTAGAGGTGGGTAGACGTGACGGCCGGTTTGCCACGGAGCAGGCCTCCGCCGCGGGAGTGTAGCGTTCCCTTCGCGCCGTCCGTTCCCCTGGGTGCCGGGGTAGACCTGGCAGCCCGCCGTGGACTTCGTTTCTGCGGCTTGCGCTGGCGGGTAGACCTGGCCGCCCGCCGGTTGCCTGGAGGTGGGTAGACGTGATGGCCGGTTTCGTCCCCGCCTCGCGCGCCGCGTCCTGTCTACCCGGCTCCGGCCGTCCGGGCTTAGCCGGCTCCGGCCGTCCTGTCTACCCTCCTCCGGCCGTCCGGGCTTACCCTTCTCCGGCCGTCCTGGCTACCCCTCTCCGGCCGTCCGGGCTTACCCTTCTCCGGCCGTCCTGGCTACCCCTCTCCGGCCGTCCGGGCTTACCCTTCTCCGGCCGTCCTGGCTACCCGGCTCCGGCCGTCCGGGCTTACCCGGCTCTGGCCGTCCGGGCTTACCCGGCTCCGGCAGTCCGGGCTTACCCGGCTCCGGCCGTTCTGGCTACACACCTCCGGCCGTCCGGGCTTACCCGGCTCTGGCCGTCCGGGCTTACCCGGCTCCGGCCGTTCTGGCTACCCGGCTCCGGCTGTCCTGTCTACCATCCTCCGGCCGTCCGGGCTTACCCGGCTCCGGCCGTCCTGTCTACCCGGCTCCGGCCGTCCTGTCTATCCTCCTCCGGCCGTCCGGGCTTACCCGGCTCCGGCCGTCCTGTCTACCCGCTCCGGCCGTCTCGTCTACCCACCTCCGGAGCATCGGCAGGACCGCCGTGCTTCGCCCGGGCTGCCGGTCTTTCCGGCCGCGTCGGGCCGTCAGGTCTACCCCTCTCCGGCCGGTCTTTGTTCGTTTTTCCAGCGGGACGGGTAGACCTGGCGGCCGCCTCCGCTCCTGGTTCTCACCGAAGGGGTCGCTGCCTTGCGGTGCCTCCGGTTATGTCCTCGTAAGAGGCGGCGTCGTTGGCGCGCCCCCTCCGCTGGTGACTTCTCCGAGTTGGAAGCTAGGGCGCCCTCGGACTCACCTGTACATACTATAGGGACGAGCTGTGACTCGCCGCGGAGGGCACGGCTGGCGAGCGGCTAAGTTGGGCTGCGCACGATCCGTTTCGGCCGCTCCGCCGGAGGAGTTGCATTTTCCCGGTTGCACTCTCTCCGGTTCTTTTTTTCGCTTTCTCGTTTTTCCGCTTTTCTCTGGTCGCCGCTGCACCGGGGTGACTCGTTCGCCGCGGGGTGAGCGCAAGAGGTGGTGCGGCGTGTGTCAGGCTGATGGTCTCGTTGTCGAACGCTGAGAAGGGGAAGTCGAGCGTGCCGCGGCTCTCCCGTGCCCAGGCGCGGGGGGGGAACGGGCGGCCCGCCGTGCCTCCGTCGCAGCGCTGCTCCGTGCTGCGGCTCCGTCGTTCCCTCTCCCCACCCCGCCGAGAGGGGGTCTCTGCGCGGGCTGTGTCCCGGCGCCGGGACCCTGCCCGTCGCTTCCGCGTCGCCCTCCACGGTCGCGCCGTGGTGAAGGAGCGGGTGCGGGCAAGCCGAGGACGTCCCACGCCCGGTCTCCGCGTGGAGACGGGGGAGAGCAGGCGCCGTCCCCGGCTGAGCGCCCGTCCCGCCTTCTAGCCCGGTGCGCGCCCGCGGGAGGGGTCGCGAGGCGAGAAGCGGCGGTGCCGCGGTTCCGGGGCCGAGTGGGGCAGCCGCGCGCACTCCCCGCCCCGGCGGGCGGAGCGAGCGGGGAGCGCGGTTGGAGTCGCAGTGGCGGCGGTGCAGCCCGTGTGGAGGTCTTTCCGCCGAGCGAGGCGCGGCGGCGGCTGCCGCGGCCGAGGCCGGCGCCGTGGCCTCCGCGCGGAGGCCGGGCCGAGCCCGGGCGCCTGGGCCGCCTCCGAAGCGAGCGAGGGCTTTCCTTCCCCTCCCGGCCCCGGCGGCGGTGGGGCGTCGGGAGGGCTGTGGCGGCGGAGGAGCGCGGGCTCCCCGCCCCTTCTTTTGCCGTTCGGAGCGTGTTTTCTCCTCCCTCTCGTCGTGTGCTCGTACGGTCATCCGAGGCGAGGCTTCGCTGTCGCGTCCCCCGCTCCGCGCGGGCGGTGCGGTGCGGTCGCGCGGCGTCGCCGTCCTCCAGGGCGAAGGGGGCCGCTTCCCGGTGGAACGGTCCCGGCCCCTCCGCGCGCGCG
>JAUNZM010002256.1:15000-18757 GCA_033459285.1 Clamator glandarius
AGGCGGGTAGACCTGGCAGCCCGCCGTGGACTTAGTCTCTGCGGCTTCCGCAGGCGGGTAGACCTGGCAGCCCGCCGTGGACTTAGTCTCTGCGGCTGGTGCAGGCGGGTAGACCTGGCAGCCCGCCGTGGACTTAGTCTCTGCGGCTTCCGCAGGCGGGTAGACCTGGCAGCCCGCCGTGGACTTAGTCTCTGCGGCTGGCGCAGGCGGGTAGACCTGGCAGCCCGCCGTGGACTTAGTCTCTGCGGCTGGCGCAGGCGGGTAGACCTGGCAGCCCGCCGTGGACTTAGTCTCTGCGGCTGGCGCAGGCGGGTAGACCTGGCAGCCCGCCGTGGACTTAGTCTCTGCGGCTTCCGCAGGCGGGTAGACCTGGCAGCCCGCCGTGGACTTAGTCTCTGCGGCTGGCGCAGGCGGGTAGACCTGGCAGCCCGCCGTGGACTTAGTCTCTGCGGCTTCCGCAGGCGGGTAGACCTGGCAGCCCGCCGTGGACTTAGTCTCTGCGGCTGGCGCAGGCGGGTAGACCTGGCAGCCCGCCGTGGACTTAGTCTCTGCGGCTGGCGCAGGCGGGTAGACCTGGCAGCCCGCCGTGGACTTAGTCTCTGCGGCTTCCGCAGGCGGGTAGACCTGGCAGCCCGCCGTGGACTTAGTCTCTGCGGCTTCCGCAGGCGGGTAGACCTGGCAGCCCGCCGTGGACTTAGTCTCTGCGGCTGGCGCAGGCGGGTAGACCTGGCAGCCCGCCGTGGACTTAGTCTCTGCGGCTGGCGCAGGCGGGTAGACCTGGCAGCCCGCCGTGGACTTAGTCTCTGCGGCTTCCGCAGGCGGGTAGACCTGGCAGCCCGCCGTGGACTTAGTCTCTGCGGCTTCCGCAGGCGGGTAGACCTGGCAGCCCGCCGTGGACTTAGTCTCTGCGGCTTCCGCAGGCGGGTAGACCTGGCAGCCCGCCGTGGACTTAGTCTCTGCGGCTTCCGCAGGCGGCTAGACCTGGCAGCCCGCCGTGGACTTAGTCTCTGCGGCTGGTGCAGGCGGGTAGACCTGGCAGCCCGCCGTGGACTTAGTCTCTGCGGCTTCCGCAGGCGGGTAGACCTGGCAGCCCGCCGTGGACTTAGTCTCTGCGGCTGGCGCAGGCGGGTAGACCTGGCAGCCCGCCGTGGACTTAGTCTCTGCGGCTTCCGCAGGCGGGTAGACCTGGCAGCCCGCCGTGGACTTAGTCTCTGCGGCTGGCGCAGGCGGGTAGACCTGGCAGCCCGCCGTGGACTTAGTCTCTGCGGCTGGCGCAGGCGGGTAGACCTGGCAGCCCGCCGTGGACTTAGTCTCTGCGGCTTCCGCAGGCGGGTAGACCTGGCAGCCCGCCGTGGACTTAGTCTCTGCGGCTGGCGCAGGCGGGTAGACCTGGCAGCCCGCCGTGGACTTAGTCTCTGCGGCTTCCGCAGGCGGGTAGACCTGGCAGCCCGCCGTGGACTTAGTCTCTGCGGCTGGCGCAGGCGGGTAGACCTGGCAGCCCGCCGTGGACTTAGTCTCTGCGGCTTCCGCAGGCGGGTAGACCTGGCAGCCCGCCGTGGACTTAGTCTCTGCGGCTGGCGCAGGCGGGTAGACCTGGCAGCCCGCCGTGGACTTAGTCTCTGCGGCTTCCGCAGGCGGGTAGACCTGGCAGCCCGCCGTGGACTTAGTCTCTGCGGCTTCCGCAGGCGGGTAGACCTGGCAGCCCGCCGTGGACTTAGTCTCTGCGGCTTCCGCAGGCGGGTAGACCTGGCAGCCCGCCGTGGACTTAGTCTCTGCGGCTGGCGCAGGCGGGTAGACCTGGCAGCCCGCCGTGGACTTAGTCTCTGCGGCTTCCGCAGGCGGGTAGACCTGGCAGCCCGCCGTGGACTTAGTCTCTGCGGCTTCCGCAGGCGGGTAGACCTGGCAGCCCGCCGTGGACTTAGTCTCTGCGGCTGGCGCAGGCGGGTAGACCTGGCAGCCCGCCGTGGACTTAGTCTCTGCGGCTTCCGCAGGCGGGTAGACCTGGCAGCCCGCCGTGGACTTAGTCTCTGCGGCTGGTGCAGGCGGGTAGACCTGGCAGCCCGCCGTGGACTTAGTCTCTGCGGCTTCCGCAGGCGGGTAGACCTGGCAGCCCGCCGTGGACTTAGTCTCTGCGGCTTCCGCAGGCGGGTAGACCTGGCAGCCCGCCGTGGACTTAGTCTCTGCGGCTTCCGCAGGCGGGTAGACCTGGCAGCCCGCCGTGGACTTAGTCTCTGCGGCTTCCGCAGGCGGGTAGACCTGGCAGCCCGCCGTGGACTTAGTCTCTGCGGCTTCCGCAGGCGGGTAGACCTGGCAGCCCGCCGTGGACTTAGTCTCTGCGGCTGGCGCAGGCGGGTAGACCTGGCAGCCCGCCGTGGACTTAGTCTCTGCGGCTTCCGCAGGCGGGTAGACCTGGCAGCCCGCCGTGGACTTAGTCTCTGCGGCTGGCGCAGGCGGGTAGACCTGGCAGCCCGCCGTGGACTTAGTCTCTGCGGCTGGCGCAGGCGGGTAGACCTGGCAGCCCGCCGTGGACTTAGTCTCTGCGGCTTCCGCAGGCGGGTAGACCTGGCAGCCCGCCGTGGACTTAGTCTCTGCGGCTTCCGCAGGCGGGTAGACCTGGCAGCCCGCCGTGGACTTAGTCTCTGCGGCTGCGCAGGCGGGTAGACCTGGCAGCCCGCCGTGGACTTAGTCTCTGCGGCTGGCGCAGGCGGGTAGACCTGGCAGCCCGCCGTGGACTTAGTCTCTGCGGCTTCCGCAGGCGGGTAGACCTGGCAGCCCGCCGTGGACTTAGTCTCTGCGGCTTCCGCAGGCGGGTAGACCTGGCAGCCCGCCGTGGACTTAGTCTCTGCGGCTTCCGCAGGCGGGTAGACCTGGCAGCCCGCCGTGGACTTAGTCTCTGCGGCTTCCGCAGGCGGGTAGACCTGGCAGCCCGCCGTGGACTTAGTCTCTGCGGCTGGCGCAGGCGGGTAGACCTGGCAGCCCGCCGTGGACTTAGTCTCTGCGGCTTCCGCAGGCGGGTAGACCTGGCAGCCCGCCGTGGACTTAGTCTCTGCGGCTGGCGCAGGCGGGTAGACCTGGCAGCCCGCCGTGGACTTAGTCTCTGCGGCTTCCGCAGGCGGGTAGACCTGGCAGCCCGCCGTGGACTTAGTCTCTGCGGCTGGCGCAGGCGGGTAGACCTGGCAGCCCGCCGTGGACTTAGTCTCTGCGGCTGGCGCAGGCGGGTAGACCTGGCAGCCCGCCGTGGACTTAGTCTCTGCGGCTTCCGCAGGCGGGTAGACCTGGCAGCCCGCCGTGGACTTAGTCTCTGCGGCTGCCGCAGGCGGGTAGACCTGGCAGCCCGCCGTGGACTTAGTCTCTGCGGCTTCCGCAGGCGGGTAGACCTGGCAGCCCGCCGTGGACTTAGTCTCTGCGGCTTCCGCAGGCGGGTAGACCTGGCAGCCCGCCGTGGACTTAGTCTCTGCGGCTTCCGCAGGCGGGTAGACCTGGCAGCCCGCCGTGGACTTAGTCTCTGCGGCTTCCGCAGGCGGGGTAGACCTGGCAGCCCGCCGTGGACTTAGTCTCTGCGGCTTCCGCAGGCGGGTAGACCTGGCAGCCCGCCGTGGACTTAGTCTCTGCGGCTGGCCGCAGGCGGGTAGACCTGGCAGCCCGCCGTGGACTTAGTCCTCTGCGGCTTCCGCAGGCGGGTAGACCTGGCAGCCCGCCGTGGACTTAGTCTCTGCGGGCATCCGCAGGCGGGTAGACCTGGCAGGCCCGCCGTGGA
>JAUNZM010002257.1:0-41207 GCA_033459285.1 Clamator glandarius
ACCCTTCTAGAGCCCCCTAGGACCCTTCTCAAAGACCCTAGACCCTTCTAGATTCCTCCAGGACCCTTCTAAAAGCACCCAGACCCTTCTAGAGACCCGCAGGACCCTTCTAAAAGCCCCCAGACCCTTCTATATTCCCCCAGGACCCTTCTAAAAGACTCCAGACCCTTCTAGAGCTCCCCAGGACCCTTCTAAAATCCCCCAGACCCTTCTAGAGGACGCCAGGGCTCCTCTAATGGTCCCCAGACCCTTCTAGAGCCCCCAAGGACCCTTCTAAAAGCCCCCAGAGCCTTCTAGACCCTCCCCGGATCCTTCTAATAGCACCCAGACCCTTCTAGAGCCCCCCAGGACCCTTCTAAAAGGCCCCAGACCCTTCTAGAGCCTCCACGGACACTTCTAAAAGTAACCAGACCCTTCTAGAGCCTCCCAGGACCCTTTTAAAATCCCTCAGACACTTCTAGAGGCCCCCAGGACCCTTCTAAAATACCCCAGAGCCTTCAAGATGCCCCCAGGACAATTCTAAAAGACCTCAACCCTTCTAGAGCCCCCCAGGAACCTTCTAAAAGCCCCCAGACCCTTCTAGAGACCCGCAGGACCCTTCTAATAGCACTCAGACCCTTCTAGAGTCTACCAGGACCCTTCTAAAAGCACCCAGACCTTTCTAGAGCTCCCCAGGACCATTCTAAACTCCCCCAGACCCTTCCAGAGCCCCCCAGGACGCTTCTAAATGCCCCCAGACCCATCTAGAGCACCCCAGGACTCTTCTAAAAGCCTCCAGTCCCTTCTAGAGGCCCCCAGGACCCTTCTGAATGCCCCCAGACCCTTCTAGAGCCCCCCAGGACTCTTCTAAAAAGACCCCAGACCATTCCAGAGGCCCTCAGGACCCTTCTGAAAGCGCCCAGACCCTTCTAGAGCAACCCAGGACCCTTCTAAATGCACCCAGACACTTCTAGCGCCACCCAGGACCCTTCTAAAAGCCCCCAGACCCTTCTAGCGCTCCCCAGGACCCTTCTAAAAGACCCCAGACACTTCTAGACCCCCCAGGACCCTTCTAAAAGCACCCAGACCCTTCTAGAGCCCCCCAGGACACTTCTAACAGCCCCCAGACCATTCTAGACCCACCCCGAATCCTTCTAAAAGCGCCCAGACCATTCTAGAACCTCCCAGGACCCTTCTAAAAGGCCGCAGACACTTCTAGAGGACCCCAGGACCCTTCTAAAAGACCCCAGACCCTTCTAGAGGCCCCCCAGGACCCTTCTAAAAGCCCCCAGACCCTTCTAGAGACCCGCAGGACCCTTTTAAATGCCACCACACCCTTCTAGAGTCTACCAGGACCCTTCAAAAAGCCCCCAGACCCTTCTAGAGCTGCCCAGGACCCTTCTAAACTCCCCGAGACCCTTCTAGAGGTCCCCAGGGCTCCTCTAATGGTCCCCAGACCATCCTAGAGCCCCCAAGGACCCTTCTAAAAGCCTCCAGACCCTTCTAGAGACACGCAGGACCCTTCTAAAAGACCCCAGACCATTCTAGAGCCTTCCAGGACCCTTCTAAAAGACCCCAGACCCTTCTAGAGGCTCCCCAGGACCCTTCTAAAATCTCCCAGACCCTTCTAGAGGACCCCAGTGCCCCTCTAATGGTCCCCAGACCCTTCTATAGCCCCCAAGGACCCTTCTAAAAGCCCCCAGACCCTTCTAGAGGCCCCCAGGACCCTTCTAAGAGCACCCAGACCATTCTAGATCCCCCCAGGACCCTTCTAAAAGCCCCCAGACCCTTCTAGAGACCCGCAGGACCCTTCTAAAAGCCCCCAGACCCTTCTAGATTCTCCCAGGACCCTTCTAAAAGCCCCCAGACACTTCTAGAGATCCCCAGGACCCTTCTAAAATACCCCAGACCCTTCTAGAGGCCACCAGGGCTTCTCTAATGGTCCCCAGACCCTTCAAGAGCCCCCAAGGACCCTTCTAAAAGGTCCCAGAGCCTTCTAGACCCTCCCCGGATCCTTCTAATAGACCCCAGACCCTTCTAGAGCCACGCAGGACCCTTCTAAAAGCACCCAGACCTTCTAGAGGCCCCCTGGACCCTTCAAAAAGCCCCCAGACCCTTCTAGAGCCTCCCAGGGCAATTCTAAAAGCACCCAGATTCTTCTAGAGCCCCCCAGGACCTTTCTAAATGCCCCCAGACCCTTCTAGAGCCCCACAGGACCCTTCTAAAAGCACCCATACCCTTCTATAGACCCTACAGGACCCTTCTAGAAGCCCTCAGACCTTTCCAGAGTCTCCCAGGACCCTTCTAAAAGCCCCCAGACCCTTCTAGAGCCCCCCAGGACACTTCTAAAAGCACCCAGACCCTTCTAGAGCCCCCTAGGACCCTTCTCAAAGACCCCAGACCCTTCTATATTCCTCCAGGACCATTCTAAAAGCACCCAGACCCTTCTAGAGACCCGCAGGACCCTTCTAAAAGCCCCCAGACCCTTCTATATTCCCCCAGGACCCTTCTAAAAGACTCCAGACCCTTCTAGAGCTCCCCAGGACCCTTCTAAAATCCCCCAGACCCTTCTAGAGGACGCCAGGGCTCCTCTAATGGTCCCCAGACCCTTCTAGAGCCCCCAAGGACCCTTCTAAATGCCCCCAGAGCCTTCTAGACCCTCCCCGGATCCTTCTAATAGCACCCAGACCCTTCTAGAGCCCCCCAGGACCCTTCTAAAAGGCCCCAGACCCTTCTAGAGCCTCCACGGACACTTCTAAAAGTAACCAGACCCTTCTAGAGCCTCCCAGGACCCTTTTAAAATCCCTCAGACACTTCTAGAGGCCCCCAGGACCCTTCTAAAATACCCCAGAGCCTTCAAGATGCCCCCAGGACAATTCTAAAAGACCTCAACCCTTCTAGAGCCCCCCAGGAACCTTCTAAAAGCCCCCCAGACCCTTCTAGAGACCCGCAGGACCCTTCTAATAGCACTCAGACCCTTCTAGAGTCTACCAGGACCCTTCTAAAAGCACCCAGACCTTTCTAGAGCTCCCCAGGACCATTCTAAACTCCCCCAGACCCTTCCAGAGCCCCCCAGGACGCTTCTAAATGCCCCCAGACCCATCTAGAGCACCCCAGGACTCTTCTAAAAGCCTCCAGTCCCTTCTAGAGGCCCCCAGTACCCTTCTGAATGCCCCCAGACCCTTCTAGAGCCCCCCAGGACTCTTCTAAAAAGACCCCAGACCATTCCAGAGGCCCTCAGGACCCTTCTGAAAGCGCCCAGACCCTTCTAGAGCAACCCAGGACCCTTCTAAATGCACCCAGACACTTCTAGCGCCACCCAGGACCCTTCTAAAAGCCCCCAGACCCTTCTAGCGCTCCCCAGGACCCTTCTAAAAGACCCCAGACACTTCTAGACCCCCCAGGACCCTTCTAAAAGCACCCAGACCCTTCTAGAGCCCCCCAGGACACTTCTAACAGCCCCCAGAACATTCTAGACCCACCCCGAATCCTTCTAAAAGCGCCCAGACCATTCTAGAACCTCCCAGGACCCTTCTAAAAGGCCGCAGACACTTCTAGAGGACCCCAGGACCCTTCTAAAAGACCCCAGACCCTTCTAGAGGCCCCCCAGGACCCTTCTAAAAGCCCCCAGACCCTTCTAGAGACCCGCAGGACCCTTTTAAATGCCACCACACCCTTCTAGAGTCTACCAGGACCCTTCAAAAAGCCCCCAGACCCTTCTAGAGCTGCCCAGGACCCTTCTAAACTCCCCGAGACCCTTCTAGAGGTCCCCAGGGCTCCTCTAATGGTCCCCAGACCATCCTAGAGCCCCCAAGGACCCTTCTAAAAGCCTCCAGACCCTTCTAGAGACACGCAGGACCCTTCTAAAAGACCCCAGACCATTCTAGAGCCTTCCAGGACCCTTCTAAAAGACCCCAGACCCTTCTAGAGGCTCCCCAGGACCCTTCTAAAATCTCCCAGACCCTTCTAGAGGACCCCAGTGCCCCTCTAATGGTCCCCAGACCCTTCTATAGCCCCCAAGGACCCTTCTAAAAGCCCCCAGACCCTTCTAGAGGCCCCCAGGACCCTTCTAAGAGCACCCAGACCATTCTAGATCCCCCCAGGACCCTTCTAAAAGCCCCCAGACCCTTCTAGAGACCCGCAGGACCCTTCTAAAAGCCCCCAGACCCTTCTAGATTCTCCCAGGACCCTTCTAAAAGCCCCCAGACACTTCTAGAGATCCCCAGGACCCTTCTAAAATACCCCAGACCCTTCTAGAGGCCACCAGGGCTTCTCTAATGGTCCCCAGACCCTTCAAGAGCCCCCAAGGACCCTTCTAAAAGGTCCCAGAGCCTTCTAGACCCTCCCCGGATCCTTCTAATAGACCCCAGACCCTTCTAGAGCCACGCAGGACCCTTCTAAAAGCACCCAGACCTTCTAGAGGCCCCCTGGACCCTTCAAAAAGCCCCCAGACCCTTCTAGAGCCTCCCAGGGCCATTCTAAAAGCACCCAGACCCTTCTAGAGCCCCCCAGGACCTTTCTAAATGCCCCCAGACCCTTCTAGAGCCCCACAGGACCCTTCTAAAAGCACCCATACCCTTCTATAGACCCTACAGGACCCTTCTAGAAGCCCTCAGACCTTTCCAGAGTCTCCCAGGACCCTTCTAAAAGCCCCCAGACCCTTCTAGAGCCCCCCAGGACACTTCTAAAAGCACCCAGACCCTTCTAGAGCCCCCTAGGACCCTTCTCAAAGACCCCAGACCCTTCTATATTCCTCCAGGACCCTTCTAAAAGCACCCAGACCCTTCTAGAGACCCGCAGGACCCTTCTAAAAGCCCCCAGACCCTTCTATATTCCCCCAGGACCCTTCTAAAAGACTCCAGACCCTTCTAGAGCTCCCCAGGACCCTTCTAAAATCCCCCAGACCCTTCTAGAGGACGCCAGGGCTCCTCTAATGGTCCCCAGACCCTTCTAGAGCCCCCAAGGACCCTTCTAAAAGCCCCCAGAGCCTTCTAGACCCTCCCCGGATCCTTCTAATAGCACCCAGACCCTTCTAGAGCCCCCCAGGACCCTTCTAAAAGGCCCCAGACCCTTCTAGAGCCTCCACGGACACTTCTAAAAGTAACCAGACCCTTCTAGAGCCTCCCAGGACCCTTTTAAAATCCCTCAGACACTTCTAGAGGCCCCCAGGACCCTTCTAAAATACCCCAGAGCCTTCAAGATGCCCCCAGGACAATTCTAAAAGACCTCAACCCTTCTAGAGCCCCCCAGGAACCTTCTAAAAGCCCCCAGACCCTTCTAGAGACCCGCAGGACCCTTCTAATAGCACTCAGACCCTTCTAGAGTCTACCAGGACCCTTCTAAAAGCACCCAGACCTTTCTAGAGCTCCCCAGGACCATTCTAAACTCCCCCAGACCCTTCCAGAGCCCCCCAGGACGCTTCTAAATGCCCCCAGACCCATCTAGAGCACCCCAGGACTCTTCTAAAAGCCTCCAGTCCCTTCTAGAGGCCCCCAGTACCCTTCTGAATGCCCCCAGACCCTTCTAGAGCCCCCCAGGACTCTTCTAAAAAGACCCCAGACCATTCCAGAGGCCCTCAGGACCCTTCTGAAAGCGCCCAGACCCTTCTAGAGCAACCCAGGACCCTTCTAAATGCACCCAGACACTTCTAGCGCCACCCAGGACCCTTCTAAAAGCCCCCAGACCCTTCTAGCGCTCCCCAGGACCCTTCTAAAAGACCCCAGACACTTCTAGACCCCCCAGGACCCTTCTAAAAGCACCCAGACCCTTCTAGAGCCCCCCAGGACACTTCTAACAGCCCCCAGAACATTCTAGACCCACCCCGAATCCTTCTAAAAGCGCCCAGACCATTCTAGAACCTCCCAGGACCCTTCTAAAAGGCCGCAGACACTTCTAGAGGACCCCAGGACCCTTCTAAAAGACCCCAGACCCTTCTAGAGGCCCCCCAGGACCCTTCTAAAAGCCCCCAGACCCTTCTAGAGACCCGCAGGACCCTTTTAAATGCCACCACACCCTTCTAGAGTCTACCAGGACCCTTCAAAAAGCCCCCAGACCCTTCTAGAGCTGCCCAGGACCCTTCTAAACTCCCCGAGACCCTTCTAGAGGTCCCCAGGGCTCCTCTAATGGTCCCCAGACCATCCTAGAGCCCCCAAGGACCCTTCTAAAAGCCTCCAGACCCTTCTAGAGACACGCAGGACCCTTCTAAAAGACCCCAGACCATTCTAGAGCCTTCCAGGACCCTTCTAAAAGACCCCAGACCCTTCTAGAGGCTCCCCAGGACCCTTCTAAAATCTCCCAGACCCTTCTAGAGGACCCCAGTGCCCCTCTAATGGTCCCCAGACCCTTCTATAGCCCCCAAGGACCCTTCTAAAAGCTCCCAGACCCTTCTAGGCCCTCCCAGGATCCTTCTAATAGCACCCAGACCCTTCTAGAGCCCCCCAGGACCCTTCTAAAATCCCCCAGACCCTTCTAGAGCCTCCACGGACGCTTCTGAAAGCCCCCGGACCCTTCCAGAGCCCCCCAGGACCCATCTAAAGCCCCCAGACCCTTCTACTGCCCCACAGGACCATTCTAAAAGCCCCCAGAACCTTCTAGAGCCACCCAGGACCCTTCTAAAAGCACCTAGACCCTTCTAGAGGCCCCCAGGACCCATCTAAAAGCCCTCAGAGCTTTCTAGAGGCCCACTGGACCCTTCAAAAAGCCCCCAGACCCTTCTAGAGCCTCCCAGGACCATTCTAAAAGCACCCAGACACTTCTAGAGCCTCCCAGGACCCTTCTAAAAGCACCCAGACCCTTCTAGAGCCCCCCAGGACCATTCTAAAAGCCCCCAGACACTTCTAGAGCCTCGCACGACCCTTCTAAAAGCCCCCAGACCCTTCTAGAGAACCTACAGGACCCTTCTAAAAGCCCACAGACCCTTCTAGCGTCTCCCAGGACCATTCTCAAAGCTCCCAGACCCTTCTAGAGCAACCCAGGACCCTTCTAAAAACACCCAGACCCTTCTAGAGCTCCCTAGGACCCTTCTCAAAGACCCCAGAGCCTTCTAGAGTCCTCCAGGGCCCTTCTAAAAGCCCCCAGACCCTTCTAGAGACCCGCACTACCCTTCTAAAAGCACCCAGACCCTTCTAGATTCCCCCAGGACCCTTGTAAAAGCCCCCAGACCCTTCTAGAGCTCCTCAGGACTCTTCTACAATCCCCCAGACCCTTCTAGAGGACCCCAGGGCTCTCCTAATGGTCCCCAGACCCTCCTAGAGCCACCAAGGACCCTTCTAAATGCCCCCAGAGCCTTCTAGACCCTCCCCGGATCCTTCTAATAGCCCCCAGACCCTTCTAGAGCACCACAGGACCCTTCTAAAAGGACCAAGACCCTTCTAGAGCCTCCACGGACCATTCTAAAAGCCCCCGGACCCTTCTAGAGCCCCCCAGGACCTATCTAAAAGCCCCCAGACCCTTCTACAGCCCTACAGGACCCTTCTAAATGCCCCCAGACCCTACTAGAGCCACCCAGGACCTTTCTGAAAGCACCCAGACCCTTCTAGAGGCCCCCAGGACCCTTCTGAAAGCACCCAGACCCTTCTAGAGCTCCCAAGGACCCTTCTAAAAGCCGCCAGACACTTCTAGAGCCTCCCCGGATCCTTCTAAAATCCTCCAGACATTTGTAGAGCCCCCCAGGACCCTTCTAAAAGCACCCAGACCCTTCTAGACCATCCCCGGATCCTTCTAAAACCACCCAGACCCATCTGGATCCTCCCAGGACATTTCTAAAAGCCCCCAGACCATTCTAGATGACCCAGGACTCTTCTAAAAGCCCCCAGACCCTTCTAGAGCCCCCCAGGACATTTCTGAAAGTCCCCAGACCCTTCTAGAGCCCCCCAGGACCTTTCTAAATGACCCCAGACCCATCTAGAGCCCCCCAGGACTCTTCTAATAGATTCCAGACCCTTCTAGAGGCCCGAAGGACCCTTCTGAATGCCCCCAGACCCTTCTAGAGCCCCCTAGGACCCTTCTATAAAGCCTCCAGACCCTTCTAGAGGCCCCCAGGACCCTTCTAAAAGCCCCCAGAACGTTCTAGAGACACCCAGGACCCTTCTAAAAGCACCCAGACAATTCTAGCGCCCTCAGGACCCTTCTAAAAGCCCCAAGACCCTTCTAGAGCTCCCCAGGACCCTTCTAAAAGCCCCCAGACCCATCTAGACCCCCCCAGGACTCTTCTAAAAGTATCCAGACCCTTCTAGAGCCCCCCAGGACCATTCTAAATGTCCCCAGACCCATCTAGACCCCCCCAGGACTCTTCTAAAAGAATCCAGACCCTTCTAGAGGCCCCCAGGACCCTTCTGAATGCCCCCAGACCCTTCTAGAGTCTCCCAGAACTCTTCTAAAAGCCTCCAGACCCTTCTAGAGGCCCCCAGGACCCTTCTGAAAGCCCCCAGACCCTTCTAGAGCTCCCCAGGACCCTTCTAAATGCACCCAGACACTTTTAGCGCCACCCAGGACCCTTCTAAAAGACCCCAGACCCTTCTAGAGCTCCCCAGGACCCTTCTAAAAGCACCCAGACCCTTCTAGAGCCCCCCAGGACCCTTCTAAAAGCACCCAGACCCTTTTAGAGCCCCACAGGACCCTTCTAAATGCCCCCAGACTCTTCTAGACCCTCCCCGAATCCTTCTAAAAGCACCCAGACCATTCCAGAGCCTCCCAGGACCCTTCTAAAATCCCTCAGACACTTCTAGAGGCCCACAGGACACTTCTAAAAGCCCCCAGAGCCTTCTAGATGCCCCCAGGACCATTCTAAAAGCCCTCACACCCTTCTAGAGCACCCCAGGACCCTTCTAAAAGCACCCAGACCCTTCTAGAGCCCCCCAGGACCCTTCTAAAAGCCCCCAGACCCTTCTAGAGCTGCCCAGGACCCTTCTAAACTCCCCGAGACCCTTCTAGAGGTCCACAGGGCTCCTCTAATGGTCCCCAGACCATCCTAGAGCCCCCAAGGACCCTTCTAAAAGCCTCCAGACCCTTCTAGAGACACGCAGGACCCTTCTAAAAGATCCCAGACCATTCTAGAGCCTTCCAGGACCCTTCTAAAAGACCCCAGACCCTTCTAGAGGCTCCCCAGGACCCTTCTAAAATCTCCCAGACCCTTCTAGAGGACCCCAGTGCCCCTCTAATGGTCCCCAGACCCTTCTATAGCCCCCAAGGACCCTTCTAAAAGCTCCCAGACCCTTCTAGGCCCTCCCAGGATCCTTCTAATAGCACCCAGACCCTTCTAGAGCCCCCCAGGACCCTTCTAAAATCCCCCAGACCCTTCTAGAGCCTCCACGGACGCTTCTGAAAGCCCCCGGACCCTTCCAGAGCCCCCCAGGACCCATCTAAAGCCCCCAGACCCTTCTACTGCCCCACAGGACCATTCTAAAAGCCCCCAGAACCTTCTAGAGCCACCCAGGACCCTTCTAAAAGCACCTAGACCCTTCTAGAGGCCCCCAGGACCCATCTAAAAGCCCCCAGAGCTTTCTAGAGGCCCACTGGACCCTTCAAAAAGCCCCCAGACCCTTCTAGAGCCTCCCAGGACCATTCTAAAAGCACCCAGACACTTCTAGAGCCTCCCAGGACCCTTCTAAAAGCACCCAGACCCTTCTAGAGCCCCCCAGGACCATTCTAAAAGCCCCCAGACACTTCTAGAGCCTCGCACGACCCTTCTAAAAGCCCCCAGACCCTTCTAGAGAACCTACAGGACCCTTCTAAAAGCCCACAGACCCTTCTAGCGTCTCCCAGGACCATTCTCAAAGCTCCCAGACCCTTCTAGAGCAACCCAGGACCCTTCTAAAAACACCCAGACCCTTCTAGAGCTCCCTAGGACCCTTCTCAAAGACCCCAGAGCCTTCTAGAGTCCTCCAGGGCCCTTCTAAAAGCCCCCAGACCCTTCTAGAGACCCGCACTACCCTTCTAAAAGCACCCAGACCCTTCTAGATTCCCCCAGGACCCTTGTAAAAGCCCCCAGACCCTTCTAGAGCTCCTCAGGACTCTTCTACAATCCCCCAGACCCTTCTAGAGGACCCCAGGGCTCTCCTAATGGTCCCCAGACCCTCCTAGAGCCACCAAGGACCCTTCTAAATGCCCCCAGAGCCTTCTAGACCCTCCCCGGATCCTTCTAATAGCCCCCAGACCCTTCTAGAGCCCCCCAGGACCCTTCTAAAAGGACCAAGACCCTTCTAGAGCCTCCACGGACCATTCTAAAAGCCCCCGGACCCTTCTAGAGCCCCCCAGGACCTATCTAAAAGCCCCCAGACCCTTCTACAGCCCTACAGGACCCTTCTAAAAGCCCCCAGACCCTACTAGAGCCACCCAGGACCTTTCTGAAAGCACCCAGACCCTTCTAGAGGCCCCCAGGACCCTTCTGAAAGCACCCAGACCCTTCTAGAGCTCCCAAGGACCCTTCTAAAAGCCGCCAGACACTTCTAGAGCCTCCCCGGATCCTTCTAAAATCCTCCAGACATTTGTAGAGCCCCCCAGGACCCTTCTAAAAGCACCCAGACCCTTCTAGACCATCCCCGGATCCTTCTAAAACCACCCAGACCCATCTGGATCCTCCCAGGACATTTCTAAAAGCCCCCAGACCATTCTAGATGACCCAGGACTCTTCTAAAAGCCCCCAGACCCTTCTAGAGCCCCCCAGGACATTTCTGAAAGTCCCCAGACCCTTCTAGAGCCCCCCAGGACCTTTCTAAATGACCCCAGACCCATCTAGAGCCCCCCAGGACTCTTCTAATAGATTCCAGACCCTTCTAGAGGCCCGAAGGACCCTTCTGAATGCCCCCAGACCCTTCTAGAGCCCCCTAGGACCCTTCTATAAAGCCTCCAGACCCTTCTAGAGGCCCCCAGGACCCTTCTAAAAGCCCCCAGAACGTTCTAGAGACACCCAGGACCCTTCTAAAAGCACCCAGACAATTCTAGCGCCCTCAGGACCCTTCTAAAAGCCCCAAGACCCTTCTAGAGCTCCCCAGGACCCTTCTAAAAGCCCCCAGACCCATCTAGACCCCCCCAGGACTCTTCTAAAAGTATCCAGACCCTTCTAGAGCCCCCCAGGACCATTCTAAATGTCCCCAGACCCATCTAGACCCCCCCAGGACTCTTCTAAAAGAATCCAGACCCTTCTAGAGGCCCCCAGGACCCTTCTGAATGCCCCCAGACCCTTCTAGAGCCCCCCAGAACTCTTCTAAAAGCCTCCAGACCCTTCAAGAGGCCCCCAGGACCCTTCTGAAAGCCCCCAGACCCTTCTAGAGATCCCCAGAACCCTTCTAAATGCACCCAGACACTTTTAGCGCCACCCAGGACCCTTCTAAAAGACCCCAGACCCTTCTAGAGCTCCCCAGGACCCTTCTAAAAGCACCCAGACCCTTCTAGAGCCCCCCAGGACCCTTCTAAAAGCACCCAGACCCTTTTAGAGCCCCACAGGACCCTTCTAAATGCCCCCAGACTCTTCTAGACCCTCCCCGAATCCTTCTAAAAGCACCCAGACCATTCCAGAGCCTCCCAGGACCCTTCTAAAATCCCTCAGACACTTCTAGAGGCCCACAGGACACTTCTAAAAGCCCTCAGAGCCTTCTAGATGCCCCCAGGACCATTCTAAAAGCCCTCACACCCTTCTAGAGCACCCCAGGACCCTTCTAAAAGCCCCCAGACCCTTCTAGAGACCCGCAGGACCCTTCTAAATGCCCCCAGACCCTTCTAGAGTCTCCCAGGACCCTTCTAAAAGCCCCCAGACCCTTCTAGAGCTCCCCAGGACCCTTCTAAAATACCCCAGACCCCTCTAGAGGCCCCCAGGGCTCCTCTAGTGGTCCCCACACCCTTCTAGAGCCCCCAAGGACCCTTCTAAAAGCCCCCAGACCCTTCTAGAGACACGCAGGACTCTTATAAAAGCCCCCAGACCCTTCTAGAGCCTCCCAGGACCTTTCTAAAAGCCCCCAGACAATTCTAGACCTCCCGAGGACCCTTCTAAAATCACCCAGACCATTCTAGAGGCTCCCAGTGCCCCTCTAATGGTCCCCAGACCCTTCTAGAGCCCCCAAGGACCCTTCTAAAAGCCCCCAGACCCTTCTATAGCCACCTAGGACCATTCTAAAAGCACCCAGACCCTTCTAGAGGCCCCCAGGACCCTTCTAAAATCCCCCGGACCCTTCTAGAGCCCCCCAGGACCCTTCTAAATGCCCCCAGACCCTTGTAGAGCCCCCCCGGACCCTTCTAAAAGCATTCAGACTATTCTAGAGGACCGCAGGACCCTTCTAAAATCCCCCAGACCCTTCTAGAACACCCCAGGACCCTTCTAAAAGAGCCCAGACGATTCTAGAGCCCCCCAGGACTCTTCTAAATGCCCCCAGAAACTTCTAGAGAGCCCAGGGCCCGTCTAAAAGCACCCAGACCCTTCTAGAGAACCCCAGGACCCTTCTAAAACCTCCCAGACCCTTCTAGACCCTCCCCGGATCTTTCTAAAAGCCCCCAGACCCTTCTAGAGCCCCCCAGGACCATTCTCAAAGACTCCAGACCCTTCTAGAGCCCCCAGGACCCTTCTAAAAGCCCCCAGACCCTTCTAGATCCTCCCCGTATCATTCTAAATGCCCCCAGACCCTTCTAGAGGACCCCAGGACCCTTCTAAAAGCCGCCAGACCCTTCTAGAGCCTCCCCGGATCATTCTAAAAGCCCATAGACGCTTCTAGATGCCCCCAGGACCATTCTAAAACCCTCCAGACATTTGTAGAGCCTCCCAGGACCCTTCTAAACGCCCCCAGACCCTTCTAGAACCTCCCCGGATCCTTCTAAAAGTACCCAGACCCATCTGGATCCTCCCAGGACCCTTCTAAAAGACCCCAGACCCTTCTAGAGGCCCCAAGAACCCTTCTATATGCCCCCAGACCTTTCTAGAGGCCCCCAGGATCCTTCTAAAATCCCCCAGACCCTTCTAGAGCACCCCAGGACCCTTATAAATGCCCCCAGACCCTTCTAGAGCCCCCCAGGACCTTCTAAAAGCCTCCAGACTTTTCTAGAGGCCCGCAGGACCCTTCTGAAAGCCCCCAGACCCTTCTAGATCCGCCCAGGACCCTTCTAAAAGCCCCCAGACCATTCTAGAGCCCCCCATAACTCCTCTAAAAGCCCCCAGACCCTTCTAGAGAAGCCCAGGGCCCCTATAAAAGCACCCAGACCCTTCTAGAGCTCCCAAGGACCCTTCTAAAATACCTCAGACCCTTCTAGAGCCCCCCAGGACCCTTCTAAAATCCCCCAGACCCTTCTAGAACCGCCCAGGACCTTTCTAAAACCACCCAGACCATTCTAGACCCTCCCCGGATCCTTCTAAAAGCCCCCACACCCTTCTAGAGCCACCCAGGACCCTTCAAAAAGACTCCAGACCATTCTAGAGCCCCCCAGGACCCTTCTAAAAGCCCCCAGACCCTTCTAGAGATTCCACGTATCCTTCTAAAAGCCCCCACACCCTTCTAGAGCCCCCCAGGACCCTTCTAAATGCCCCCAGACCAATCTAGAGCCCCCCAGGACTCTTCTAAAAGCATCCAGTCCCTTCTAGAGGCCACCAGGACCGTTCTGAATGCCCCCAGACCATTCTAGAGCCCATCAGGACCATTCTAAAAGCCTCCAGACCCTTCTACATGCCCCCAGGACCCTTCTGAAAGCCCCCAGACCCTTCTAGAGCTCCCCAGGACCCTTCCAAATACACCCAAACACTTCTAGCGAACCCCAGGACCCTTCTGAAAGCCAAAGACCCTTCTAGAGGCCCCCAGGACTATTCTAAAAAGCCCCAGACCCTTCTAGAGCCCCCCAGTACCAGTCTAAAAGAACCCAGACCCTTCTAGAGTTCCACAGGACCCTTCTAAAAGCCCCAGACCCTTCTAGACCCACCCCGAATCCTTCTAATAGCACCCAGACCCTTCTAGAGCCTCCCCGGACCCTTCTAAAAGGCCGCAGACAATTCTAGAGGCCCCCAGGACCCTTCTAAAAGCACCCAGAGACTTCTAGATGCACCCAGGACCATTCTAAAAGCCCTCACACTCTTCTAGAGCCCAGCAGGACCCTTCTAAAAGCCGCCAGACCCTTCTAGAACCCCCCAGGACCCTTCTAAAAGCCCCCAGACGCTTCTAGAGACCCGCAGGACCCTTCTAAATGCACCCAGACCCTTCTAGATTCTCCCAGGACCCTTCTAAAAGCCCCCAGACCCTTCTAGAGGCCCCTAGGGCCCCTCTAATGGTCCCCAGACCCTTCTAGAGCACCAAGGACCCTTCTAAAAGCCCCCAGACCCTTCTAGAGACCCGCAGGACCCTTCTAAATGCCCCCAGACCTTTCTAGAGGCCCCCAGGATCCTTCTAAAATCCCCCAGACCCTTCTAGAGCCCCCCAGGACACTTCTAAATGCCCCCAGACCCTTCTAGAGCCCCCCAGGACCCTTCTAAAAGCCCCCAGACCCTTCTAGAGCTCCCCAGGACCCGTCTAAAATACCCAAGACCCTTCTAGAGGTCCCCAGGGCCCCTCTAGTGGTCCCCAGACCCTTCTAGAGCCCCCAAGGACCATTCTAAAAGCCCCCAGACACTTCAAGAGCTCCCCAGAACCCTTCTAAAATCCCCCAGACCCTTCTAGAGGCCCCAAGGACCCTTCTAAAAGGCCCCAGACCCTTCTAGAGACCCGCAGGACCCTTCTAAAAGACCCCAGACCCTTGTAGACGATCCCTGGATCCTTCTAATAGCCCCCAGACCCTTCTAGAGCCCCCCAGGACCCTTCTAAAAGTCCCCAGACCCTTCTAGACCCTCCCTGGATCCTTCTAAAAGCACCCAGACCTTTCTAAAGCCTCCCAGGACCCTTATAAAATCACTCAGACTATTCTAGAGCCCCCCAGGACCCTTCTAAAAGCTCCCAGACCCTTCTAGAGACCCGCAGGACCCATCTAAATGCCCCCAGACCCTTCTAGAGTTTCCCAGGACCCTTCTAAAAGCCCCCAGACCCTTCTAGAGCTCCCCAGGACCCTTCTAAAATACCACAGACTCTTCTAGAGGCCTCCAGGGCCCTTCTAGTGGTCCCCAGACCCTTCTAGAGCCCCCAAGGACCATTCTAAAAGCCCCCAGACCATTCTAGAGGCCCCTAGGGCCCCTCTAATGGTCCCCAGACCCTTCTAGAGCCCCAAGGACCCTTCTAAAAGCCCCCAGACCCTTCTAGAGACACGCAGGACCCTTCTAAATGCCCCCAGACCTATCTAGAGGCCCCCAGGATCCTTCTAAAATACCCCAGACCCTTCTAGAGCCCCCCAGGACACTTCGAAATGCCCCCAGACCCTTCTAGAGCACCCCAGGACCATTCTAAAAGCCCTCAGACCCTTCTAGAGCCTCCCAGGACCCTTCTGAAAGCCCCCAGACCCTTCTAGATGCGCCCAGGACCCTTCTAAAAGACCCCAGACCATTCTAGAGCCCCCCAGGACTCTTCTAAAAGCCCCCAGACCCTTCTAGAGAAGTCCAGGGCCCTTCTAAAAGCACCCAGACCCTTCTAGAGCTCCCCAGGACCCTTCTAAAATCCCTCAGACCCTTCTAGAGCCCCCCAGGATCCTTCTAAAATCCCCCAGACCCTTCTAGAACCCCCCAGGACCATTCTAAAACCACCCAGACCATTCTAGACCCTCCCCGGATCCTTCTAAAAGCACACAGACCCTTCTAGAACCTCCCAGGACACTTCTAAAATCCATCAGACCATTCTAGAGCCTCCCAGGACCCTTCTAAAAGCCCCCAGATCCTTCTAGAGACCCGCAGGACCCTTCTAAAAGCCTCCAGACCCTTCTAGAGCAACCCAGGACCCTTCTAAAAGCCCCCAGACCCTTCTAGAAATTCCACGTATCCTTCTAAAAGCCCCCAGACCCATCTAGATCCCCCCAGGACCCTTCTAAATGCACCCAGACCCATCTAGAGCCCCCCAGGACCCTTCTAAAAGCATCCAGTCCCTTCTAGAGGCCACCAGGACCGTTCTGTATGCCCCCAGACCCTTCTAGAGCGCTCCAGGACCCTTCTAAAAGCCTCCAGACCCTTCTACATGCCCCCAAGACCCTTCTGAAAGCCCCCAGACCCTTCTAGAGCTCCCCAAGACCCTTCCAAATACACCCAGACACTTCTAGCGACCCCCAGGATCATTCTGAAAGCCCCAGACCCTTCTAGAGCTCCCCAGGACTCTTCTAAAAGGCCCCAGAGCCTTTTAGAGCCCCCCAGGAATCGTCTAAAAGACCCCAGACCCTTCTAGAGCTCCACAGGACCCTTCTAAAAGCCCCAGACCCTTCTAGACCCTAACCGGATCCTTCTAAAAGCACCCAGACCCTACTAGAGCCTCCCCGGACCATTCTACAACTCCTCAGACACTTCTAGAGGCCCCCAGGACCCTTCTAAAAGCACCCAGAGATTTCTAGATGCACCCAGGACCATTCTAAAAGCCCTCACACCCTTCTAGAGCCCCCCAGGACCCTTCTAAAAGCCGCCAGACCCTTCTAGAGCCCCACAGGACCCTTCTAAAAGCCCTCAGACCCTTCTAGAGACACGCAGGACTTTCTAAATGCCCCCAGACCCTTCTAGAGTCTCCCAGGACCCTTCTAAAAGCCCCCAGACCCTTCTAGATCTCCCCAGGACCCTTCTAAAATACCCCAGACCTTTCTAGAGGCACCCAGGGCCCCTCTAGTGGTCCCCAGACCCTTCTAGAGCCCCCAAGGACCATTCTAAAAGCCCCCAGACCCTTCTAGAGACCCGCGGGACCCTTCTAAATGCACCCAGACCCTTCTACAGCCTACCAGGACCATTCTAAAAGCCCCCAGACCCTTCTAGAGGCCCCTAGGGCCCCTCTAATGGTCCCCAGACCCTTCTAGAGCCCCCAAGGACCCTTCTAAAAGCCCCCAGACCCTTCTAGAGACCCGCAGGACCCTTCTAAAACAACCCAGACCCTTGTTAGACCATCCCAGGACCCTTCTAATATCCCCCAGACCCTTCTAGAGCCCCCCAGGACCCTTCTAAAAGCCTCCAGACCCTTCTAGACCCTCCCCGGATCCTTCTAAAAGCACCCAGACCCTTCTAGAGCCCCCCAGGACCCTTATAAAAGCCCCCAGAGCCTTCTAGATGCCCCCAGGACCATTCTAAAAGCCCCCACACCATTCTAGAGCCACACCGGAACCTTCTAAAAGCCTCCAGACCCTTCTAGAGCCCCCCAGGACCCTTCTAAAAGCCCCCAGACCCTTCTAGAGGCCCCAGGACTCTTCTAAAAGCCGCCAGACCCTTCTAGAGGCCCCCAGGACTCTTCTAAAAGCCCCCAGACCCTTCTAGAGGCCCCCTGGACCCTTCTAAAAGCCTCCAGACATTTGTAGAGCCCCCCAGGACCCTTCTAAATGCACCCAGACCAATTTAGACCCTCTCCGGATCCTTCTAAAAGCACCCAGACCCATCTGGATCCTCCCAGGACCCTTCTAAAAGACTCCAGACCCTTCTAGATGCGCCCAGGACCCTTCTAAAAGCTTCCAGACCCTTCTAGAGGCCCCCAGGACCCTTCTGAAAACCCCCAGACCCTTCTGGAGCCCACCAGGACCTTTCTAAATGCCCCCAGACCCTTCTAGAGCCGCCCAGGGCCCTTCTAAAAGCTTCCAGACCCTTCTAGAGGCCCCCAGGACCCTTCTGAATGCCCCCAGACCCTTCTAGAGCCCCCCAGGACCCTTCTAAAAGACTCCAGACCCTTCTACAGCCCCCCAGGACCCTTCTGAAAGCCCCCAGACCCTTCTAGAGCTACCCAGGACCCTTCTAAAATCCCCCAGACGCTTCTAGAGCCCCTTAGGACCCTTCTAAAAGCACCCAGACCCTTCTGGAGCCCCCTAGGCCCCTTCTAAAAGCACCCTGACCCTTCTAGAGCCCCACAGGACCCTTCTAAAAGCCCCCAGACCCTTCTAGACCCTCCCTGGATCATTCTAAAAGCACCCAGACCCTTCTAGAGCCTCCCAGGACCCTTCTAAAATCCCTCAGACAATTCTAGAGGCCCCCAGGACCCTTCTAAAAGCCCCCAGAGCCTTCTAGATGCCCCCAGGAACCTTCTAAAAGCCCTCACACCCTTCTAGAGCCCACCAGGACTATCCTAAAACTCCCCCGACCCTTCTAGAGCCCCCCAGGACACTTCTAAAAGCACCCAGACCCTTCTAGAGACCCGCAGGACCCATCTAAAAGCCCCCAGACCCTTCTAGAGCCCCCCAGGACCCTTCTAAAAGACTCCAGACCCTTCTACAGCCCCCCAGGACCCTTCTGAAAGACCCCAGACCCTTCTAGAGCTACCCAGAACCCTTCTAAAATACCCCAGACCCTTCTAGAGCTCTCCAGGACCCTTCTAATATCCCCCAGACCCTTCTAGATGCCCCCAAGGCCCCTCTAATGATACTCAGACCCTTCTAGAGCCCCCAAGGACCCTTCTAACAGGACCCAGACCCTTCTACAGACCCACAGGACAATTCTAAAAGCCCCCAGACCCTTCTACAGCCTCCCGGGACCCTTCTAAAAGACCCCAGACCCTTCTAGAGCTCCCCAGGACCCTTCTAAAAGCACCCAGACCCTTCTAGAGCCCCCCAGGACCCTATAAAAGACCCCAGACCCTTCTTGAGGCACCCAGGACCCTTCCAAAAGACCCCAGACCCTTCTAGAGCCACCCAAAGACCCTTCTCAAAGAACCCAGACCCTTCGAGAGCCCGCCAGGACACTTCTATAAGCCCCCAGACCCTTCTAGAGGACCCCAAGGCCCCTCTTAAGGACCCCCGTCTCTCCTAGAAGAGTCTCGGGGCTTTTAGAAGGGCCCTGGGGGGCTCTAGAATGGTCTGGGGGCTTTTAGAAGGGTCCTGGGGTTCTCTAGAAGGGTCTGGGGGCTTTTGAAAGTATCCTGGTGGCCTCTAGAATGGTGTGGGATATATCAGAGGGGTCCGGGGATGATCTAGAAGGGTCTGGGGACTTTTAGAAGGGTCCGGGGGGCCTCTAGAAGGGTCTGGAGGCTTTTAGAAGGGTCCTGCGAGGCTCTAGAAGGGTCCGAGGCCTTTTAGAGGGGTCCTGCGAGGCTCTAGAAGGGTTTGGGGGCTTTTAGAATGGTCCTGGGTGGATCTAGAAGGTTCTGGTTGCTTTTCGAAGGGTCCTGGCTTATCTAGAAGGGTCTGGGGGCATTTAGAAGGGTCCTGGGTGTCTCTAGAAGGGTCTGGGTGCTTTTAGAATGGTCCTGGGGGGCTCTAGAAGGGTCTGGTGGCTTTTAGAAGGGTCCTGGGTGGATCTAGAAGGTTCTGGAGGCTTTCAGAAGGGTCATAGGGGTCTCTAGAATGGTCTGGGGGCTATTAGAAGGGTCCTGGGGAGCCCTAGAAGGGTCTGGGTTCTTTTAGAAGGGTCCTGGGATGCTCTAGAAGGTTCTTGGGGCTTTCAGAACGGTCCTGGGGGCCTCTATAAGGGTCTGGGTGCTTTTAGAAGGGTCCTGGGGGGCTCTAGAAGGGTCTTGGGGCTTTTAGAAGGGTCCTGGGGTGCTCTAGAAGGTTCTGGGGGCTTTTAGAAGGGTCCTGGTGTCCTCTAGAAGGGTCTGAGTGCTTTAGAATGGTCCCGGGAGGCTCTAGAATGGTCTGGGGTTTTTTAGAAAGATCCGGGGAGGGTCTAGAAGGGTCTGGGGGCTTTTAGAAGGGTCCTGGGGGCCTCTAGAAGGGTCTGGGGGCATTTAGATGGGTCATAGAGGGCTCTAGAAGGGTCAGGGGGCTTTTAGAAGGGTCCTGGGGGGCTCTAGAAGGGTCTGGGGGCTTTTAGAATGATCCGGGGACGGTCTAGAAGGGTCTGGGTGCTTTTATAAGGGACCGATTAGCCTCTAGAAGGGTCTGGGTGCTTTTAGAAAGGTCCTGGGGGGCTCTAGAAGGGTCTAGAGGCTTTTAGACGAGTCCTGGGGGCCTCTAGAAGGGTCTGGGGGCTTGTAGAAGGGTCCTGGGGGGCTCTAGAAGGGTCTGGGTGTTTGTAGAATGGTCCTGGGGGGGCTCTAGAAGGGTCTGGTGGCTTTTAGAAGGGTCCTGGGGGCCTCTAGAAGGGTCTGGGGGCTTTTAGAAGGGTCCTTGGGGGCTCTAGAAGGGTCTGGGTGCTTGTAGAAAGGTCCTGGTAGGCTCTAGAATGGTCTGGGTGCTTTTAGAAGGGTCCTGGGAGGCTCTAGAAGGGTCTGGGGGCTTTTAGAAGGGTCCTGGGTGGCTCTAGAATGGTCTGGGGGCTTTTAGAAGGGTCCTGGGTGGATCTAGAAGAGTCTGGGGGCTTTTAGAAGGATCCTGGGAGGCTCTAGAAGGGTCTGGGGGCTTTTAGAATGGTCCTGGGATGCTCTAGAAGGGTCTTGGTGCTTTTAGAAGGGTCCTGGAGGGCTCTAGAAGGTTCTGGTTGCTTTCAGAAAGGTCCAGGGGGCCTCTAGAAGGGTCTGGAGGCCTTTAGAAGGGTCCGGGGAGGCTCTAGAATGGTCTGGGGGCTTTTAGACGGGACCTGGCGTGCTCTAGAAAGGTCTGGGGACTTTTAGAAGGGTCCTGGGGTGCTCTAGAAGGGACGGGGTGCCTTAAGAGGAGGCCTGGGGGGCTCTAGAAGTGTCTGGGTGCTTTTAGAAGGGTCCTGGGGTGCTCTAGAAGGGTCTGGGGGCTTTTAGAAGGGTCCTGGGGGTCTCTAGAAGGGTCTGGGGGCTTTTAGATATGTCCTGGGATGCTCTAGAAGGGTCTGGGGGCTTTTAGAGCTGTCCTGGGATGCTCTAGAAGGGTCTGGGGGCTTTCAGAAGGGTCCAGGGGTCCTCTAGAAGGGTCTGGAGTCTTTTAGAAGGGTCCTGGGGGGCTCTAGAAGGGTCTGGGGGCTTTTAGAAGGGTCCTGGAGTGCTCTAGAAGGGTCTGGGGGCTTTTAGAATGCTCCTGGGGATCTCTAGAAGTGTCTGGGGTCTTTTAGAAAGATCCGGGGAGTGTCTAGATGTGTCTGCGGCCTTTCAGAAGGGTCCTGGGGTCATCTAGAAGGGTCTGGAGGCTTTTAGAAGGGTCCTGGGGGCGTCTAGAAGGGTCTGGGGGCTTTTAGAATGGTCCTGGGAGGCTCTAGAAGGGTCTGGGTGCTTTTAGAAGGGTCCTGGGGCCCTCTAGAAGGGTCTGAGTGCTTTTAGAAGGGTCATGGTGGTCTCTAGAAGGGTCTGGGAGCTTTTAGAATGATCCGGGGAGGGTCTAGAAGGTTCTGGGGGCTTTTAGAAGGGTCCTGGGGGGCTCTAGAGGGGTCTGGGGGCTTTTAGAAGGGTCCCGGGGTTCTCTAGAAGGGTCTGGGGGCATTTAGAAGTATCCTGGGGGCCTCTAGAAGGGTCTGAGAACTATTAGAGTGGGTCGGGGGGGCTCTAGAATGGTCTGGAGGCTTTTAGAAGGGTCTTGGGGGGCTCTAGAAGGGTCTGGGGGCTTTTAGAATAATCCGGGGAGGGTCTAGAAGGGTCTGGGTTCTTTTAGAATAGTCTTGGGAGGTTTTAGAAGGGTCTGGGGTCTTTTAGAATGATCAGGGGAGGGTCTAGAAGGGTCTGGGCGCTTTTAGACGGGTCCTGGGGGGCTCTACAAGGGTCTGGAGGCTTTTAGAGGGGTTCTGGGGGGCCCTAGAAAGGTCTGGGTTCATTTAGAAGGATCCGGGGAGGGTCTAGAAACGTCGGGGGGCTATTAGAAGGGTCCTGGGAGGCTCTAGAAGAATCTGGGGGCTTTTAGAATGATCCGGGGAGGGTCTAGAAGGGTCTGGGGGCCTTTAGAAGGGTCCTGGGGGGCTCTAGAATGGTCTGGGGGCTTTTAGAAGGTTCCTGGGGGCCTCTAGAAGGGTCTGGGGGCTTTTAGAATGATCCTGGGGGGCTCTAGAAGGGTCTGGGGTCTTTTCGAAGGATCCGGGGAGGGTCTAGAAGGGTCTGGGGTCTTTTAGAAGGGTCCTAGGGGCCTCTAGAAGGGTCTGGGGGCTTTTAGATGGGTCCTAGGGGGCTCTAGAAGGGTCTGGGGGCTTTTAGAGGGGTCCTGCGAGGCTCTAGAAGGGTCTGGGGGCTTTTAGAATGATCCGGGGAGGGTCTAGAAGGGTCTGGGGGCATTTAGAAGGGTCCTGGGGGTCTCTAGAAGGGTCTGAGTGCTTTTAGAATGATCCGGGGAGGGTCTATTAGAGTCTGGGGGCCTTTAGAATGGTCCTGGGGCTCTCTAGAAGAGTCTGGGTGCTTTTAGAAGGGTCCTGGGAGGCTCTAGAAGGGTTTGGGGGCTTTTAGAATGGTCCTGGGTGGCTCTAGAAGGTTCTGGTTGCTTTTCGAAGGGTCCTGGCTTATCTAGAAGTGTCTGGGGGCATTTAGAAGGGTCCTGGGTGTCTCTAGAAGGGTCTGGGTGCTTTTAGAATGGTCCTGGGGGGCTCTAGAAGGGTCTGGTGGCTTTTAGAAGGGTCATGGGTGTCTCTAGAATGGTCTGGGGGCTTTTAGAAGGGTCCTGGGGAGTCCTAGAAGGGTCTGGGTTCTTTTAGAAGGGTCCTGGGATGCTCTAGAAGGTTCTTGGTGCTTTCAGAAGGGTCCTGGGGGCCTCTATAAGGGTCTGGGTGCTTTTAGAAGGGTCCTGGGAGGCTCTAGAAGGGTCTTGGGGCTTTTAGAAGGGTCCTGGGGTGCTCTAGAATGGTCTGGGGACTTTTAGAAGGGTCCTGGGGTGCTCTAGAATGGACGGGGTGCCTTAAGAGGGCCCTGGGGACCTCTAGATTGGTCTGGGGGCTTTTAGAAGGGTCCTGGGGGGCTCTAGAAGGGTCTGTAGGCTTTTAGAAGGGTCCTGGGGGGCTCTAGAAGTGTCTCGGGGCTTTTAGAAGGGTCCTGGTGTCCTCTAGAAGGGTCTGAGGGCTTTAGAATGGTCCTGGGAGGCTCTAGAATGGTCTGGGGTTTTTTAGAAGGATCCGGGGAGGGTCTAGAAGGGTCTGGGGGCTTTTAGAAGGGTCCTTGGGGCCTCTAGAAGGGTCTGGGGGCATTTAGATGGGTCATAGGGGGCTCTAGAAGGGTCATGGGGCTTTTAGAAGGGTCCTGGGGGGCTCTAGAATTTTCTGGGGGCTTTTAGAATGATCCGGGGACGGTCTAGAAGGGTCTGGGTGCTTTTTGAAGGATCCTAGGGGGCTCTAGAAGGGTCTGAGGGCGTTTAGAAGGATCCGGGGAGTGTCTAGAAGGGTCTGGGTGCATTTAGAAGGGTCCTGGGGGTCTCTAGAAGGGTCTGGTGGCTTTTAGAAGGGTCCTGGGAGGCTCTAGAAGGGTCTGGGTGCTTTTATAAGGGACCGGTTAGCCTCTAGAAGGGTCTGGGTGCTTTTAGAAAGGTCCTGGGGGGTCTAGAAGGGTCTAGAGGCTTTTAGACGAGTCCTGGGGGCCTCTAGAAGGGTCTGGGGGTTTTAGAAGGGTCCTGGGTGGATCTAGATTGGTCTGGGGGATTTTAGAAGGGTCCTGGGGGGCTCTAGAAGGGTCTGGGGGCTTGTAGAATGGTCCTGGGGGGGTCTAGAAGGGTCTGGTGGCTTTTAGAAGGGTCCTGGGGGCCTCTAGAAGGGTCTGGGGGCTTTTAGAAGCGTCCTTGGGGGCTCTAGAAGGGTCTGGGGGCTTGTAGAAAGGTCCTGGTAGGCTCTAGAAGGGTCTGGGGGCTTTTAGAAGGGTCCTGGGGTGCTCTAGAATGGTCTGGGTGCTTTTAGAAGGGTCCTGGGAGGCTCTAGAAGGGTCTGGGGGCTTTTAGAAGGGTCCTGGGTGGCTCTAGAATGGTCTGGGGGCTTTTAGAATGGTCCTGGTAGGATCTAGAAGAGTCTGGGGGCTTTTAGAAGGATCCTGGGAGGCTCTAGAAGGGTCTGGGGGCTTTTAGAATGGTCCTGGGATGCTCTAGAAGGGTCTGGGTGTTTTAGAAGGGTCCTGGGGGGCTCTAGAAGGTTCTGGGTGCTTTCAGAAAGGTCCAGGGGGCCTCTAGAAGGGTCTGGAGGCTTTTAGAATAGTCCGGGGGGTCTCTAGAATGGTCTGCGGCCTTTTAGACGGGTCCTGGCGTGCTCTAGAAAGGTCTGGGGACTTTTAGAAAGGTCCTGGGGTGCTCTAGAAGGGATGGGGTGCCTTAAGAGGAGGCCTGGGGTGCTCTAGAAGTGTCTGGGGGCTTATTAGAAGGGTCCTGGGGTGCTCTAGAAGGGTCTGGGGTCTGTTAGAAGGATCCGGGGAGTGTCTATAAGTGTCTGCGGCCTTTCAGAAGGGTCCTGGGGGGCTCTAGAAGGGTCTGGGGGCTTTTAGAAGGGTCCTGGGGGGGTCTAGAAGGGTCTGGGGGCTTTTAGAATGGTCCTGGGAGGCTCTAGAATGGTCTGGGTGCTTTTAGAAGGGTTCTGGGTGCCTCTTGAAGGGTCTGGGGGCATTTAGAAGGGTCCTAGGGGGCTCTAGAAAGGTCTAGGGGCTTTTAGAAGGGTCCTGGGGGGCTCTAGAAGGGTCTGGGGGCTTTTAGAATGATCCTGGGGGGCTCTAGAAGGGTCTGGGGTCTTTTCGAAGGATCCGGGGAGGGTCTAGAAGGGTCTGGGGGCTTTTAGAAGTGTCCTAGGGGACTCTAGAAGGGTCTGGGGGCTTTTAGATGGGTCCTAAGGGGCTCTAGAAGTGTCTGGGGGCTTTTGGAATGATCCTGGGGGGCTCTAGAAGGGTCTGGGGGCTTTTAGAATGATCCTGGGGGTCTCTAGAAGGGTCTGGGGGCTTTTAGAATGATCCGGGGACCGTCTAGAAAGGTCTGGGTGCTTTTTGAAGGATCCTAGGTGGCTCTAGAAGGGTCTGGGGGCTTTTAGAAGGATCCGGGAAGGGTCTAGAAGGGTCTGGGGGCTTTTAGAAGGGTCCTGGGGTTCTCTAGAAGGGTCTGGTTGCTTTTAGAAGGGTACTGGGAGGCTCTAGAAGGGTCGGGGTGCTTTTATAAGGGTCCGGGGAGCCTCTAGAAGGGTCTGGGTGCTTTTAGAAAGGTCCTGGGGGGCTCTAGAAGGGTCTAGAGGCTTTTAGACGGGTCCTGGGGGCCTCTAGAAGGGTCTGGGTGCTTTTAGAAGGGTCCTGGGTGGCTCTAGAAGGGTCTGGGGGCTTGTAGAAGGGTCCTGGGGGGCTCTAGAAGGGTCTGGGGGCTTTTAGAAGGGTCCTGGGGGGCTCTAGAAGGGTCTGGGGGCTTTTAGAAGGGTCCTGGGGGCATCTAGAAAGCTCTGGGAGCTTTTAGAATGGTTCTTCGAGGCTCTAGAAGGGTCTGGGGGCTTTTAGAAGCGTCCTGGGTGGCTCTAGAAGGGTCTGGGTGCTTTTAGAAGGGTCCTGGGGGTCTCTAGAAGGGTCTGGGAGCTTTTAGCAGGGTCCTGGGAGGCTCTAGAAGGGTCTGGGGGCTTTTAGAACTGTCCTGGGATGCTCTAGAAGGGTCTGGGGGCTTTTAGAACTGTCCTGGGATGCTCTAGAACGTTCTGGGGGCTTTCAGAAGGGTCCAGGGGTCCTCTAGAAGGGTCTGGAGGCTTTTAGAAGGGTCCGGGGGTGCTCTAGAAGGGTCTGGGGGCTTTTAGAAGGGTCCTGGGGTGCTCTAGAAGGGTCTGGGAGCTTTTAGAAGGGTCCTGGGAGGCTCTAGAAGGGTCTGGGGGCTTTTAGAACTGTCCTGGGATGCTCTAGAAGGGTCTGGGGGCTTTTAGAACTGTCCTGGGATGCTCTAGAACGTTCTGGGGGCTTTCAGAAGGGTCCAGGGGTCCTCTAGAAGGGTCTGGAGGCTTTTAGAAGGGTCCGGGGGTGCTCTAGAAGGGTCTGGGGGCTTTTAGAAGGGTCCTGGGGTGCTCTAGAAGGGTCTGGGGACTTTAAGAAGGGTCCTGGGGTGTCCTAGAAGGGACGGGGTGTCTTAAGAGGGGCCCTGGGGGGCTCTAGAAGGGTCTGGGGGCTTTTAGAAGGGTCCTGGGGGCGTCTAGAAGGGTCTGGGGGCTTTTAGAATGGTCCTGGGAGGCTCTAGAAGGGTCTGGGTGCTTTTAGAAGGGTCCTGGGGCCCTCTAGAAGGGTCTGAGTGCTTTTAGAAGGGTCATGGGGGTCTCTAGAAGGGTCTGGGGGCTTTTAGAATGATCCGGGGAGGGTCTAGAAGGTTCTGGGGGCTTTTAGAAGGGTCCTGGTGGGCTCTAGAGGGGTCTGGGGGCTTTTAGAAGGGTCCCGGGGTTCTCTAGAAGGGACTGGGGGCATTTAGAAGTATCCTGGGGCCTCTAGAAGGGTCTGGGATCTATTAGAGTGGTCCGGGGGGGCTCTAGAAGGGTCTGGGGGTTTTTAGAAGGCTCCTGGGAGGCTCTAGAATGGTCTGGGGGCTTTTAGAATGTTCCTGGTGTTCTCTAGAAGGGTCTGGGTACTTATAGAAGGGTCCTGGGGGCCTCTAGAAGGGTCTGAGAACTATTAGAGTGGTTCGGGGGGGCTCTAGAAGGGTCTGGAGGCTTTTAGAAGGGTCTTGGGGGGCTCTAGAAGGGTCTGGGGGCTTTTATAATAATCCGGGGAGGGTCTAGAAAGGTCTGGGTTCTTTTAGAATAGACTTGGGAGGTTTTAGAAGGGTCTGGGGTCTTTTAGAATGATCCGGGGAGGGTCTAGAAACGTCGGGGGGCTATTAGAAGGGTCCTGGGAGGCTCTACAATGGTCTGGGGGCTTTTAGAATGATCCGGGGAGGGTCTAGAAGGGTCTGGGGGCCTTTAGAAGGGTCCTGGGGGGCTCTAGAATGGTCTGGGGGCTTTTAGAATGATCCTGGGGGGCTCTAGAAGGGTCTGGGGGCTTTTAGAATGATCCTGGGGGGCTCTAGAAGGGTCTGGGGTCTTTTCGAAGGATCCGGGGAGGGTCTAGAAGGGTCTGGGATCTTTTAGAAGGGTCCTAGGGGCCTCTAGAAGGGTCTGGGGGCTTTTAGATGGGTCCTAGGGGGCTCTAGAAGGGTCTGGGGGCTTTTAGAATGATCCTGGGGGGCTCTTGAAGGGTCTGGGGTCTTTTAGAATGATCCGGGGAGGGTCTAGAAAGGTCTGGGGGCCTTTAGAATGGTATTGGGGTGCTCTAGAAGTGTCTGGGTGCTTTTAGAAGGGTCCTGGGAGGCTCTAGAAGGGTCTGGGGGCTTTTAGATGAGTCCTGGGTGGCTCTAAAGGGTTCTGGGGGGTTTTAGAAGGGTCCTAGGGGCCTCTAGAAGGGTCTGGGGGCTTTTAGAAGGGTCCTGGGATGCTCTAGAAGGGTCTGGGTGCTTTTAGAATGGTCCTGGGTGACTCTAGAATGTTCTGCTGGCTTTCAGAAGGGTCCTGGGGTCCTCTAGAAGGGTCTGGGGGCTTTTAGAAGGGTCCTGGGTGGCTCTAGAAGGGTCTGGGGGCTTTTAGAAGGGTCCTGGGGTGCTCTAGAATGGTCTGGGGGCTTTTAGAAGGGTCCTGGGAGGCTCTAGAAGGGTCTGGGGGCTTTTAGAAAGGTCCTGGGAGGATCTAGAAGGGTCTGGGGGCTTGTAGATGGGTCCTGGGGGGCTCTAGAATGTTCTGGGTGCTTTTAGAAGGGTCCTGGGTGGCTCTAGAAGGGTCTGGGGGCTTTTAGAAGGGTCCGGTGGGGCTCTAGAAGGGTCTGGGGGCTTTTAGAAGTGTCCTGGGGTCCTCTAGAAGTGTCTGGGGAATTTTAGAAGGGTCCTCGGATGCTCTAGAAGGGTCTGGGTGCTTTTAGAAGGGTCCTGCAGGGCTCTAGAAGGTTCTGGGGGCTTTCAGAAGGGTCCTGGGAGTCTCTAGAAGTGTCTGGGCGCTTTTAGAGGGGTCCTGGGGGGCTCTAGAATGGTCTGGGTGCTTTTAGAAGGGTCCTGGGTGACTCTAGAATGTTCTGCTGGCTTTCAGAAGGGTCCTGGGGTCCTCTAGAAGGGTCTGGGGTCTTTTAGAAGGGTCCGGGGGGGCTCTAGAAGGGTCTGGGGGCTTTTAGAAGGGTCCTGGGGTACTCTAGAAGGGCCTGGGGACTTTTAGAAGGGTCCTGGGTGCTCTAGAAGGGACGGGGTTCATTAAGAGGGGCCCTGGGTGCCTCTTGAAGGGTCTGGGGGCATTTAGAAGGGTCCTGGGGGGCTCTAGAAGGGTCTAGGGGCTTTTAGAAGGGTACTAGGGGGCTCTAGAAGGGTCTGGGGGCTTTTAGAATGATCCTGGGGGGCTCTAGAAGGGTCTGGGTTCTTTTCGAAGGATCCGGGGAGGGTCTAGAAGGGTCTGTGGGCTTTTAGAAGTGTCCTAGGGGCCTCTAGAAGGGTCTGGGGGCTTTTAGATGGGTCCTAGGGGGCTCTAGAAGGGTCTGGGGGCTTTTGGAATGATCCTGTTGGGCTCTAGAAGGGTCTGGGGGCTTTTAGAAGGGTCCTTGGGTTCTCTAGAAGGGTCTGGTTGCTTTTAGAAGGGTACTGGGAGCCTCTAGAAGGGTCTGGGTGCTTTTAGAAAGGTCCTGGGGGGCTCTAGAAGGGTCTAGAGGCTTTTAGACGGGTCCTGGGGTCCTCTAGAAGGGTCTGGGTGCTTCTAGAAGGGTCCTGGTTGGATCTAGAAGGGTCTGGGGGCTTGTAGAAGGGTCCTTGGGGGCTCTAGAAGGGTCTGGCGGCTTGTAGAAGGGTCCTGGGTGATGCTAGAAGGGTCTGGGGACTTTTAGAAGGGTCCTGGGGGGCTCAAGAAGGGTCTGGGGGCTTTTAGAAGGGTCCTGGGGTGCTCTAGAAGGGTCTGGGGGCTTTTAGAAGGGTCCTGGGGGGCTCTAGAATGTTCTGGGTGCTTTTAGAAAGGTCCTGGGAGGGTCTAGAAGGGTCTGGGGGCTTTTAGAAGGGTCCTGGGGGGCTCTAGAAGGGTCTGGGAGCTTTTAGTAGGGTCCTGGGGGGCTCTAGAAGGGTCTGGGTTCTTTTAGAATGGTCCGGGGGGGCTCTAGAAGGGTCTGGGGGCTTTTAGAAGGGTCCTGGAGGCCTCTAGAAGATCTGGGTGCTTTTAGATGGGTCCTGGGGTTCTCTAGAAGGGTCTGGGTGCATTTAGAAGGGTCCTGATGGGCTCTAGAAGGGTCTGGGAGCTTTTAGAATGGTCAGGGGAGGCTCTAGAAGGGTCTGGGGGCTTTTAGAAGGGTCCTGGGAGGCTCTAGAAGGGTCTAGAGGCTTTTAGAAGGGTCCTGGGGGCCTCTAGAAGGGTCTGGGGGCGTTTAGAAGGGACCTGTGAGGCTCTGGAAGCGTCTGGGTGCTTTTATAAGGGTCCTGGGTGCCTCTAGAATGGTCTGGGGGCTTTTATAAGGGTCCGGGGGGGCTCTAGAAGAATCTGGGGACTTTTAGAAGGGTCCTGGTGGCATCTAGACGTGTCTGGGGGCTATTAGAAGGGTCCTGGGGGGCTCTAGAAGGGTCTGGGGGCTTGTAGAAGGGTCCTGGGAGGCTCTGGAAGGGTCTGGGTGCTTTTATAAGGGTCCTGGGGGCCTCTAGAAGGGTCTGGGTGCTTTTACAAGGGTCCGGGGGGGATCTAGAAGAATCTGGGGACTTTTAGAAGGGTCCTGGGTGGCTCTAGAAGGGTCTGGGGGCTTTTAGAAGGGTCCGGGGGGGCTCTAGAAGGGTCTGGGGAATTTTAGAAGGGTCCTCGGAATCTCTAGATAGGTCTGGGGGCTTTTAGAAGGGTCCTGGAGGGCTCTAGAAGGTTCTGGGGGCTTTCAGAAGGGTCCTGGGGGTCTCTAGAAGGGTCTGGGAGCTTTTAGAAGGGTCCTGGGGGGCTCTAGAAGGGTCTGGGTGCCTTTAGAAGGGTCCTGGGTGACTCTAGAATGTTCTGCTGGCTTTCAGAAGGGTCCTGGGTTCCTCTAGAAGGGTCTGGGGGCTTTTAGAAGGGTCCTGGGGGGCTCTAGAAGGGTCTGGGGGCTTTTAGAAGGGTCCTGGGGTGCTCTAGAATGGTCTGGGGGCTTTTAGAAGGGTCCTGGGAGGCTCTAGAAGGGTCTGGGGTCTTTTAGAAAGGTCCTGGGAGGATCTAGATGGGTCTGGGGGCTTTTAGAAGGGTCCTGGGATGCTCTGGAAGGATCTGGGGTCTTTTAGAATGGTCCTAGGGGCCTCTAGAAGGGTCTGGGGGCTTTTAGATGGGTCCTAGGGAGCTCTAGAAGGGTCTGGGGGCTTTTAGAAGGATCCAGGGAGGGTCTCGAAGGGTCTGGGGGCTTTTAGAAGGGTCCTGGGGTTCTCTAGAAGGGTCTGGTTGGTTTTAGAAGGGTACTGGGAGGCTCTAGAAGGGTGTGGGTTTATTTATAAGGGTCCGGGGAGCCTCTAGAAGGGTCTAGGTGATTTTAGAAAGGTCCTGGGAGGCTCTAGATGTGTCTGGGTGCTTTTAGAAGGGTCCTGGGATGCTCTAGAAGGGTCTTGGAACTTGTAGAAGGGTCTTGGGGGGCTCTAGAAGGTTCTGGGTGCTTTTAGAAGGGTCCTGGGTGGCTCTAGAAGGGTCTCGGGGCTTTTAGAAGGGTTCGGGGGGGCTCTAGAAGGGTCTGGGTGCTTTTAGAAGTGTCCTGGGGTGCTCTAGAAGGGTCTGGGGAATTTTAGAAGGGTCCTCGGATGCTCTAGAAGGGTCTGTGTGCTTTTAGAAGGGTCCTGGAGGGGTCTAGAATGTTCTGGGGGCTTTCAGAAGGGTCCTGGGTGTCTCTAGAAGGGTCTGTGCGCTTTTAGAAGGGTCCTGGGGGGCTCTAGAAGGGTCTGGGTGCCTTTAGAAGGGTCCTGGGTGACTCTAGAATGTTCTGCTAGCTTTCAGAAGGGTCCTGGGGTCATCTAGAAGGGTCTGGGGTCTTTTAGAAGGGTCCGGGGGGGCTCTAGAAGGGTCTGGGGACATTTAGAAGGGTTCTGGGGTGCTCTAGAAGGGACTGGGTTCCTTAAGAGGGGCCCTTGGTGCCTCTTGAATGGTCTGGGGGCATTTAGAAGGGTCCTGGGGGACTCTAGAAGGGTCTAGGGACTTTTAGAAGGGTACTGGGGGGCTCTAGAAGGGTCTGGGGGCTTTTAGAATGATCCTGGGGGGCTCTAGAAGGGTCTGGGGGCTTTTCGAAAGATCCGGGGAGGGTCTAGAAGGGTCTGGGGGCTTTTAGAAAGGTCCTAGGGGACTCTAGAAGGGTCTGGGGGCTTTTAGATGGGCCCTAGGGGGCTCTAGAAGGGTCTGGGTGCTTTTAGAATGATCCGGGGGGGCTCTAGAAGGGTCTGGGGGCTTTTAGAATGATCCGGGGACGGTCTAGAAAGGTCTGGGTGCTTTTTGAAGGATCCTAGGGGGCTCTAGAAGGGTCTGGGGGCTTTTAGAAGGATCCTAGGGGGCTCTAGAAGGGTCTGGGGGCTTTTAGAAGGATCCGGGGAGGGTCTAGATGGGTCTGGGGGTTTTAGAAGGGTCCTGGGGTTCTCTAGAAGGGTCTGGTTGCTTTTAGAAGGGTACTGGGAGGCTCTAGAAGGGTCGGGGTGCTTTTATAAGGGTCCGGGGAGACTCTAGAAGGGTCTGGGTGATTTTAGAAAGGTCCTGGGGGGCTCTAGAAGGGTCTAGAGGCTTTTAGACGGGTCCTGGGGGCCTCTAGAAGGGTCTGGGTGCTTTTAGAAGGGTCTGGGTGGCTCTAGAAGGGTCTGGGGGCTTGTAGAAGGGTCCTGGGGGGCTCTAGAAGGGTCTGGGGGCTTTTAGAATGATCCTGGGGGGCTCTAGAAGGGTCTGGGGGCTTTTCGAAGGATCCGGGGAGGGTCTAGAAGGGTCTGGGTGCTTTTAGAAGGGTCCTAGGGGCCTCTAGAAGGGTCTGGGGGCTTTTAGATGGGCCTAGGGGGCTCTAGAAGGGTGTGGGGGCTTTTAGAATGATCCTGGGGGGCTCTAGAAGGGTCTGGGGGCTTTTAGAATGATCCGGGGACGGTCTAGAAAGGTCTGGGTGCTTTTTGAAGGATCCTAGGGGGCTCTAGAAGGGTCTGGGGGCTTTTAGAAGGATCCGGGGAGGGTCTAGATGGGTCTGGGGGCTTTTAGAAGGGTCCTGGGGTTCTCTAGAAGGGTCTGGTTGCTTTTAGAAGGGTACTGGGAGGCTCTGGAAGGGTCTGGGTGCTTTTATAAGGGTCCGGGGAGCCTCTAGAAGGGTCTGGGGGCTTTTAGAAGGATCCAGGGAGGGTCTCGAAGGGTCTGGGGGCTTTTAGAAGGATCCTGGGGTTCTCTAGAAGGGTCTGGTTGGTTTTAGAAGGGTACTGGGAGGCTCTAGAAGGGTGTGGGTTTTTTTATAAGGGTCCGGGGAGCCTCTAGAAGGGTCTAGGTGATTTTAGAAAGGTCCTGGGAGGCTCTAGATGTGTCTGGGTGCTTTTAGAAGGGTCCTGGGATGCTCTAGAAGGGTCTTGGAACTTGTAGAAGGGTCTTGGGGGGCTCTAGAAGGTTCTGGGTGCTTTTAGAAGGGTCCTGGGTGGCTCTAGAAGGGTCTCGGGGCTTTTAGAAGGGTTCGGGGGGGCTCTAGAAGGGTCTGGGTGCTTTTAGAAGTGTCCTGGGCTGCTCTAGAAGGGTCTGGGGAATTTTAGAAGTGTCCTCGGATGCTCTAGAAGGGTCTGGGTGCTTTTAGAAGGGTCCTGGAGGGGTCTAGAAGGTTCTGGGGGCTTTCAGAAGGGTCCTGGGTGTCTCTAGAAGGGTCTGTGCGCTTTTAGAAGGGTCCTGGGGGGCTCTAGAAGGGTCTGGGTGCCTTTAGAAGTGTCCTGGGTGACTCTAGAATGTTCTGCTAGCTTTCAGAAGGGTCCTGGGGTCATCTAGAAGGGTCTGGGGTCTTTTAGAAGGGTCCGGGGGGGCTCTAGAAGGGTCTGGGGACATTTAGAAGGGTTCTGGGGTGCTCTAGAAGGGACTGGGTTCCTTAAGAGGGGCCCTTGGTGCCTCTTGAATGGTCTGGGGGCATTTAGAAGGGTCCTGGGGGACTCTAGAAGGGTCTAGGGACTTTTAGAAGGGTACTGGGGGGCTCTAGAAGGGTCTGGGTGCTTTTAGAATGATCCTGGGGGGCTCTAGAAGGGTCTGGGGGCTTTTCGAAAGATCCGGGGAGGGTCTAGAAGGGTCTGGGGGCTTTTAGAAAGGTCCTAGGGGCCTCTAGAAGGGTCTGGGGGCTTTTAGATGGGCCCTAGGGGGCTCTAGAAGGGTCTGGGTGCTTTTAGAATGATCCGGGGGGGCTCTAGAAGGGTCTGGGGGCTTTTAGAATGATCCGGGGACGGTCTAGAAAGGTCTGGGTGCTTTTTGAAGGATCCTAGGGGGCTCTAGAAGGGTCTGGGGGCTTTTAGAAGGATCCTAGGGGGCTCTAGAAGGGTCTGGGGGCTTTTAGAAGGATCCGGGGAGGGTCTAGATGGGTCTGGGGGCTTTTAGAAGGGTCCTGGGGTTCTCTAGAAGGGTCTGGTTGCTTTTAGAAGGGTACTGGGAGGCTCTAGAAGGGTCGGGGTGCTTTTATAAGGGTCCGGGGAGACTCTAGAAGGGTCTGGGTGATTTTAGAAAGGTCCTGGGGGGCTCTAGAAGGGTCTAGAGGCTTTTAGACGGGTCCTGGGGGCCTCTAGAAGGGTCTGGGTGCTTTTAGAAGGGTCTGGGTGGCTCTAGAAGGGTCTGGGGGCTTGTAGAAGGGTCCTGGGGGGCTCTAGAAGGGTCTGGGGGCTTTTAGAATGATCCTGGGGGGCTCTAGAAGGGTCTGGGGGCTTTTCGAAGGATCCGGGGAGGGTCTAGAAGGGTCTGGGTGCTTTTAGAAGGGTCCTAGGGGCCTCTAGAAGGGTCTGGGGGCTTTTAGATGGGCCTAGGGGGCTCTAGAAGGGTGTGGGGGCTTTTAGAATGATCCTGGGGGGCTCTAGAAGGGTCTGGGGGCTTTTAGAATGATCCGGGGACGGTCTAGAAAGGTCTGGGTGCTTTTTGAAGGACCCTAGGGGGCTCTAGAAGGGTCTGGGGGCTTTTAGAATGATCCGGGGAGGGTCTAGAAGTGTCTGGGTGCTTTTAGAAGGGTCCTGGGGGTCTCTAGAAGGGTCTGGTGGCTTTTAGAAGGGTACTGGGAGGCTCTGGAAGGGTCTGGGTGCTTTTATAAGGGTCCGGGGAGCCTCTAGAAGGGTCTGGGTGCTTTTGGAAAGGTCCTGGAGTGCTCTAGAAGGGTCTAGAGGCTTTTAGACGGGTCCTGGTGTGCTCTAGAAGGGACGGGGGGGCTTAAGAAGCGCCCTGGGGCCTCTAGAAGGGTCTGGGGGCTTTTAGAATGGTCCTGGGGGGCTCTAGAAGGGTTTGGAAGTTTTTAGAAGCGTCCTGGGGGCTCTAGAAGGGTCTGGGGGCTTTTAGAAGGGTCCTGGGGGTCTCTAGAAGGGTCTGGGGTCTTTTATACTGTCCTGGGGGTCTGTAGAAGGGTCTGGGTGCTTTTAGAAGGGTCCTGTGGGGCTCTAGAAGGATCTGGGGTCTTTCAGAAGGGTCGTGGGGGCCTCTAGAAGGGTCTAGGGGCTTTTAGAAGGGTCCGGGGGAGCTCTAGAAGGGTCTGGGGTCTTTTCGAAGGGTCCTGGGGGGCTCTAGAAGGGTCTGGGGGCTTTTAGAAGGGTCCTAGTGTGCTCTAGAAGGTACGGGGGGGCTTAAGAGGGGCCCTGGGGCCTCTAAAAGTGTCTGGTGTCTTTTAGAAGGGTCCTGGGGGGCTGTATAAGGGTCTGGAGGATTTTAAATGGGTCCGGGGGGCTCCAGAAGGATCTGGGTGCTTTTAGAATGGTCCTGGGGTGCTCTAGAAGAGTCTGGGGGCTTTTATAGGGTCCTGGGGGTCTGTAGAAGGGTCTGGGGGCTTTCAGAAGGGTCCTGGGGGAATCTAGAAGGGTCTGGGTGCTTTTAGAAGGGTACCGGGGGGCTCTAAAAGGGTCTGGGTGCTTTTAGAATGGTCCTGGGGGCCTGTAGAAGGGTCTGGGGGCTTTTAGAAGGGTCCTGGGATGCTCTAGAAGGGTCTGGGATCTTTTAGAAGAATCCGGGGAGGGTCTAGAATGGTCTGGGGGCTTTTAGAATGGTCCTGGGGGGCTCTAGAAGGGTCTGGGTGCTTTTAGAAGGGTCCTGTGGGGCTCTAGAAGGGTCTGGGGGCTTTTAGAATTGTCCTGGGGGTCTCTAGAAGGGTCTGTAGGCTTTTATAGGGTCCTCGGGGTCTGTAGAAATGTCTGGGTGCTTTTAGAAGGGTCCTGTGGGGCTCTAGAAGGTTCTGGGGGCTTTCAGAAGGGTCCTGGGGGCCTCTAGAAGGGTCTAGGGGCTTTTAGAAGGGTCCGGGGGGGCTCTAGAAGGGTCTGGGGTCTTTTAGAAGGGTCCTGGGTTGATCTGGAAGGGTCTGGGGACTTTTAGAAGGGTCCTGGGCTGCTCTAGAAGGGACGGGGTGCCTTAAGAGGGGCCCTGGGGGGCTCTAGAATGGTCTGGGGTCTTTTAGAAGGGTCCTGGGATGCTATAGAAGGGTCTGGGGCCTTTTAGAATGGTCCTGGGGATCTCTAGAAGTGTCTGGGGGCTTTTAGAATTATCCGGAGAGGGTCTAGAAGTTTCTGCGGCCTTTTAGAAGGGTCCTGGGGGGCTCTAGAAAGGGTCTGGGGGCTTTTAGAAGGGTCTTGGCGTGCTCTAAAATGGTCTGGGGGCCTTAAGATGGGCCCTGGGTACATCTAGAAGGGTCTGGGGGCTTTTAGAAGGGTCCTGGGGGGCTCTAGAAGGGTGTGGGGGCTTTTAGAAGGGTCCTGGGGGGCTCTAGAAGGGTCTGGGGGCTTTTAGAAGGGTCCTGGGAGGATCTAGAAGGGTATGGGGGCTTTTAGAAGGATCCGGGGAGGGTCTAGAAGGGTCTGGGGGCTTTTAGAAGGGTCCTGGTTGCCTCTAGAAGGGTCTCGGGACTTTTAGAAGGGTCCTGGGGGCCTCTAGAAGGGTCTGGGGTCTTTTAGAATGGTCCTGGGGGGCTCTAGAAGGGTCTGGGGGCTTTTAGATGTGTCCTGGGGTGCTCTAGAATGGTCTGGGGGCTTTTAGATGGGTCCTAGGGGGCTCTAGAAGGGTCTGCGGGCTTTTAGAATGATCCTGGGGGGCTCTAGAAGGGTCTGGGAGCTTTTAGAATGATCCGGGGACGGTCTAGAAGGATCTTTATGCTTTTTGAAGGATCCTAGGGTGCTCTAGAATGGTCTGGGGTCTTTTAGAAGTGTCCTGGGGGGTTTTGAAGGGTCTGGGGGCATTTAGAATGGTCCTGGGAGGCTCTAGAAGGGTCTGGGTGCTTTTAGAAGGGTCCTGGGGGGCTCTAGAAGGGTCTAGAGGCTTTTAGAAGGGTCCTGGGTGCCTCTAGAAGGGTCTGGGGGCGTTCAGAAGGGTCCTGGGAGGCTCTGGAAGGGTCTGGGTGCTTTTATAAGGGTCCTGGGGGCCTCTAGAAGTGTCTGGGGGCTATTACAAGGGTCCGGGGGGGCTCTAGAAAGGTCTGGGGACTTTTAGAAGGGTCCTGGTGGCCTCTAGACAAGTCTGGGAGCTATTAGAAGGGTCCTGGGGGCTTGTAGAAGGGTCCTGGGGGGGGCTAGAATGGTCTGGGGTCTTTTAGAAGGGTCCTGGGTGTCTCTAGGAGGTTCTGGGGGCTTTCAGAATGGTCCTGGGGGTCTCTAGAAGGGTCTGGGTGCTTTTAGAACGGTCCTGGGGGGCTCAAGAATGGTCTGGGTGCTTTTAGAAGGGTCCTGTGGGGCTCTAGAAGGTTCTGGGGGCTTTCAGAAGGGTCCTGGGGGCCTCTAGAAGGGTCTAGGGGCTTTTAGAAGGGTCCGGGGGGGCTCTAGAAGGGTCTAGGGGCTTTTAGAAGGGTCGTGGGGTGCTCTAGAAGGGTCTGGGGGCTTTTATAAGGGTCCTGGGATGCTCTAGAAGGGACGGGGCTGCTTAAGAGGGGCCCTGGGGCCTCTAGAAGGGTCTGGGGGCTTTTAGAAGGGTCCTGGGGGGCTCTAGAAGGGTCTGGAAGTTTTGAGAAGGGTCCTGGGGGGCTCTAGAAGGGTCTGGGTGCTTTTAGAAGTGTCCTGGGTTGCTCTAGAATGGTCTGGGATCTTTTAGAAGGGTCCTGGGGGGCTCTAGAAGGGACGGGGTGGCTTAAGAGGGGCCCTGGGTCCTCTAGAAGGGTCTGGGGGCTTTTAGAAGGGTCCTGGGGGGCTCTAGAAGGGTCTGGGGGCTTTTAGAAGGGTCCTGGGATCCTCTAGAAGGGTCTCGGGGCTTTTAGAAGGATCCGGGGAGGGTCTAGAATGGTCTGGGGGCTTTTAGAAGGGTCTTGGGAGGCTCTAGAAGGGTCTGGGGCCTTTTCAAAGGAACCTGAACGTCTCCAGAAGGGTCTGGGGGCTTTTGGAAGGGTCCTTGGGGGCTCTAGAATGGTCTGGGTCCTTTGTACTTAGCTGGCAGGGGAGACACCCTGATCAAGCAGGTGCTTTTCCCAGGCCAGGCTCATCCTTTGCACTCTGGGTGTGCTGAGCCCTGCGAATTCCCCAAATGTGCAAAATTAAAATTTTTGCTCTAGAAGCACCCAGACCCTTCTAGAGCCCCCCAGGAACCTTCTAAAAGCACCCAGACACTTTTAGAGCCCCCAGTGTGCTTCTCAAAGCCCCCGGACTTTCTAGAGCCCCCCAAAACCTTATAAAGGCCCCCAAAATCTTATAAAGCCCCCCAGGCCCTACTAAACCCCCTTAGGACCCTTCTACAATACCCTAGACCCTTCTAGAGCCACCGAGGACCCTTCTAAAAGACCCCAAACCCTTCCGGAGCCCCTTAGGAACCTTTTTAGAGACCCTAGACCCTCCTAGATCCTTCAAGGACTCTTCTAAAAGCCCCCAGATACTTCTAGGGGTTAGAGGCAGGGTTAGGGTTAGGGTTAGGGTTAGAGTTAGGGTTAGGGTTAGGGTTAGGGTTAGAGTTAGGGTTAGGGTTAGGGTTAGGGTTAGAGTTAGGGTTAGGGTTAGGGTTAGGGTTAGGGTTAGGGTTAGGGTTAGGGTTAGGGTTAGGGTTAGGGTTAGGGTTAGAGTTAGGGTTAGAGTTAGGTTTAGAGTTAGGGTTAGGGATAGGGTTAGGAACCTTTTTTAGCCCTACAGGACCCATCTAAAAGCACTCAGACCATTCAACATCCCCTCAGGACCCTCCTAACTGTCCCCAGATCCTTCTAGAGCCCACCAGGACCCTTGTAAAAGACCCAGACCCCTCTAGAGCCCCCCAAGACCATTCTAAAAGCCCCCAGACCCTTCTAGAGCCCCCCAGGACCCTTCTAATAGACCCCAGATCCTTCTAGATGCCCCCAGGACGCTTCTAAAAGCCCTAACACCCTTCTAGAGCCCCCCAGGACCCTTCTAAAAGCCTCCAGACACTTCTAGAGGCCCCCAGGGCCCCTCTAATGGTCCCCAGACCCTTCTAGAGCCCCCCAGGACCCATCTAAAAGCACCCAGACCCTTCTACATCCCCACAGAACACTACTAAAAGCCCCCAGACCCTTCTAGAGCCACCCAGGTCCCTTCTAAAAGCACCCAGACCCTTCTAGATGCACCCAGGACCCTTCTGAAAGCACCCAGACCCTTCTAGACCATCCCCGGATCATTCTAAAAGCATCCAGACCCATCTAGAGCCCACCAGGACTCTTCTAAAACCCTCCAGACCCTTCTAGTGGCCCCCAGGACCCTTCTGAATGCCCCCAGACCCTTCTAGACCCCCCAGGACCCTTCTAAAAGCCTCCAGACCCTTCTAGAGCTCCCCAGGACCCTACTAAATGCACCCAGACATTTCTAGCGCCCCCCAGGACCCTTCTAAAAGCCCCCAGACCCATCTAGAGCTCCCCAGGACCCTTCTAAAAGCCCCCAGACCATTCTAGAGCCCCCCAGGACCTTTCTAAAAGCACCCAGACCCTTCGAGAGCCCCACAGGACCCTTCTAAAAGCCACCAGACCCTTCTAGACCCTCCCCGAATCCTTCTAAAAGCACTCAGACCCTTCTAGAGACACGCAGGACCCTTCTAAAAGCCCCCAGACCCTTCTAGAGCCTCCCAGGACCATTCTAAAAGCCCCCAGACAATTCTAGAGCTCCCCAGGACCCTTCTAAAATCCCCCAGACCCTTCTAGAGGACCCCAGTGCCCCTCTAATGTTCCCCAGACCCATCTAGAGCCCCCAAGGACCCTTCTAAAAGCCCCCAGAGCCTTCTAGACCCTCCCTGGATCCTTCTAATAGCACCCAGACCCTTATAGAGCCCCCCAGGACCCTTCTACAAGACCTCCGAACCCTTCTAGAGCCTCTACGGACCCTTCTAAAAGCCCCCGGACCCTTCTAGAGCCCCCCAGGACCCATCTAAAAGCCCCCAGACCCTTCTACAGCCACACAGGACCCTTCTGAAAGCACCCAGACCCTTCTAGAGCCCCCCAGGACCCTTCTAAAAGAACCCAGACCCTTCTACACCCTCCCCGGATCATTCAAAAAGCACCCAGACCCTTCTACAGCCTCCCAGGACCCTTCTAAAATCCTTCAGACCCTTCTAGAAGCCCCCAGGACCCTTCTGAAAGCCCCCAGAGCCTTGTAGATGCCCCCAGGACCCTTCTAAAAGCAACCACACCCTTCTAGAGCCCCCCAGGACGCTTCTAAAAGCCCCCAGACCATTCTAGAGCCACCCAGAACCATTCTAAAAGATTCCCAGACCCTTCTAGAGGCCCCCAAGATCCTTCTAAAAGCCCCCAGACCCTTCTAGAGCCCCCCAGGACCCTTATAAACGCCCCCAGACCATTCTAGAGCCACCCAGGACATTTCTAAAAGCACCCAGACCCTTCTAGCGCCCACCAGGACCCTTCTAAAAGCAACCAGACCAATCTAGAGCCACCCAGGGCCCTTCTAAAATCACCCAGACACTTCTAGAGCCTCCCAGGACCCTTCTAAAAATAATCAGACCCATCTAGAGGCCCCCAGGACCCTTCTAAAAGTCCCCAGAGCCATCTAGATGCCCCCAGGACCCTTCTAAAAGCACTCACACTCTTCTAAAGCCACCCAGGACTCTTCTAAAAGCCCCCAGAGCATTCTAGAGCCCCGCAGGACCATTCTAAAAGCCCCCAGACCCTTCTAAACACCCCCAGGACCCTTCTAAAAGCACCCAGACCCTTCTAGAGCCCCCCAGGACCCTTCTAAAAGAACCCAGACGCTTCTAGATCACCACAGGACCTTTCTAAAAGCCCCCAGACCCTTCTAGACCCTCCCCGAATCCTTCTAAAACACCCAGACCCTTCTAGAGCCTCCCAGGACCCTTCTAATATCCCGCAGACATTTCTAGAGCCCCCCAGGACCCTTCTAAGAGCACCCAGACCATTCTAGAGCCACCCAGGACCCTTCTAAAAGCCCCCAGACCCTTCTAGAGACCCGCAGGACCCTTCTAAAAGCCCCCAGACCCTTCTAGATTCTCCCAGGACCCTTCTAAAAGCCCCCAGACACTTCTAGAGATCCCCAGGACCATTCTAAAATCCCCCAGACCCTTCTAGAGGCCACCAGGGCTTCTCTAATGGTCCCCAGACCCTTCAAGAGCCCCCAAGGACCCTTCTAAAAGGTCCCAGAGCCTTTTAGACCCTCCCCGGATCCTTCTAATAGACCCCAGACCCTTCTAGAGCCACGCAGGACCCTTCTAAAAGCACCCAGACCTTTCTAGAGGCCCCCTGGACCCTTCAAAAAGCCCCCAGACCCTTCTAGAGCCTCCCAGGGCCATTCTAAAAGCAACCAGACCCTTCTAGATCCTCCCAGGACCCTTCTAAAAGCACCCAGACCCTTCTAGAGCCCCCCAGGACCTTTCTAAATGCCCCCAGACCCTTCTAGAGCCCCACAGGACCCTTCTAAAAGCACCCATACCCTTCTATAGACCATACAGGAGCCTTCTAGAAGCCCTCAGACCTTTCCAGAGTCTCCCAGGACCCTTCTAAAAGCCCCCAGACCCTTCTAGAGCCCCCCAGGACACTTCTAAAAGCACCCAGACCCTTCTAGAGCCCCCTAGGACCCTTCTCAAAGACCCTAGACCCTTCTAGATTCCTCCAGGACCCTTCTAAAAGCACCCAGACCCTTCTAGAGACCCGCAGGACCCTTCTAAAAGCCCCCAGACCCTTCTATATTCCCCCAGGACCCTTCTAAAAGACTCCAGACCCTTCTAGAGCTCCCCAGGACCCTTCTAAAATCCCCCAGACCCTTCTAGAGGACGCCAGGGCTCCTCTAATGGTACCCAGACCCTTCTAGAGCCCCCAAGGACCCTTCTAAAAGCCCCCAGAGCCTTCTAGACCCTCCCCGGATCCTTCTAATAGCACCCAGACCCTTCTAGAGCCCCCCAGGACCCTTCTAAAAGGCCCCAGACC
>JAUNZM010002258.1:0-22143 GCA_033459285.1 Clamator glandarius
CTAAGTCCACGGCGGGCTGCCAGGTCTAGCCCGCACTGCGGCAAGCCGCAGAGGACTAAGTCCACGGCGGGCTGCCAGGTCTACCCGCTCTGCGCAAGCAGCAGAGACTAAGTCCACGGCGGCTGCCAGGTCTAGCCGCCCTGCGAAAGCCGCAGAGACTAAGTCCACGGCGGGCTGCCCGGTCTAGCCGCCTGCGGAAGCCGCAGAGACTAAGTCCACGCGGGCTGCCAGGTCTACCCGTTAGAGCAAGCCGCAGAGACTAAGTCCACGGCGGGCTGCCAGGTCTACCCGTTAGCGCAAGCCGCAGAGACTAAGTCCACGCGGGCTGCCAGGTCTAGCCGCCTGCGCAAGCCGCAGAGACTAAGTCCACGCGGGCTGCCAGGTCTAGCCGCCTGCGCAAGCCGCAGAGACTAAGTCCACGGCGGGCTGCCAGGTCTAGCCGCCTGCGCAAGCCGCAGAGACTAAGTCCACGGCGGGCTGCCAGGTCTAGCCGCCTGCGCAAGCCGCAGAGACTAAGTCCACGGCGGGCTGCCAGGTCTAGCCGCCTGCGCAAGCCGCAGAGACTAAGTCCACGGCGGGCTGCCAGGTCTAGCCGCCTGCGAAAGCCGCAGAGACTAAGTCCACGGCGGGCTGCCAGGTCTACCCGCCTGCACCAGCCGCAGAGACTAAGTCCACGGCGGGCTGCCAGGTCTAGCCGCCTGCGCAAGCAGCAGAGACTAAGTCCACGGCGGGCTGCCAGGTCTAGCCGCCTGCGAAAGCCACAGAGACTAAGTCCACGGCGGGCTGCCAGGTCTAGCCGCCTGCGCAAGCCGCAGAGACTAAGTCCACGGCGGTCTGCCAGGTCTACCCGCCTGCGCAAGCAGCAGAGACTAAGTCCACGGCGGGCTGCCAGGTCTACCCGCCTGCGGAAGCCGCAGAGACTAAGTCCACGGCGGGCTGCCAGGTCTACCCGCCTGCGGAAGCCGCAGAGACTAAGTCCACGGCGGGCTGCCAGGTCTAGCCGCCTGCGCAAGCAGCAGAGACTAAGTCCACGGCGGGCTGCCAGGTCTACCCGCCTGCGGAAGCCGCAGAGACTAAGTCCACGGCGGGCTGCCAGGTCTACCCGCCTGCGCAAGCAGCAGAGACTAAGTCCACGGCGGGCTGCCAGGTCTAGCCGCCTGCGAAAGCCGCAGAGACTAAGTCCACGGCGGGCTGCCAGGTCTACCCGCCTGCGCAAGCCGCAGAGACTAAGTCCACGGCGGGCTGCCAGGTCTACCCGCCTGCGCAAGCAGCAGAGACTAAGTCCACGGCGGGCTGCCAGGTCTACCCGCCTGCGCAAGCAGCAGAGACTAAGTCCACGGCGGGCTGCCAGGTCTAGCCGCCTGCGAAAGCCGCAGAGACTAAGTCCACGGCGGGCTGCCAGGTCTAGCCGCCTGCGGAAGCCGCAGAGACTAAGTCCACGGCGGGCTGCCAGGTCTAGCCGCCTGCGCAAGCAGCAGAGACTAAGTCCACGGCGGGCTGCCAGGTCTAGCCGCCTGCGAAAGCCACAGAGACTAAGTCTACGGCGGGCTGCCAGGTCTAGCCGCCTGCGCAAGCCGCAGAGACTAAGTCCACGGCGGGCTGCCAGGTCTACCCGCCTGCGCAAGCAGCAGAGACTAAGTCCACGGCGGGCTGCCAGGTCTACCCGCCTGCGGAAGCCGCAGAGACTAAGTCCACGGCGGGCTGCCAGGTCTACCCGTTAGAGCAAGCCGCAGAGACTAAGTCCACGGCGGGCTGCCAGGTCTAGCCGCCTGCGCAAGCCGCAAAGACTAAGTCGACGGCGGGCTGCCAGGTCTAGCCGCCTGCGGAAGCCGCAGAGACTAAGTCCACGGCGGGCTGCCAGGTCTAGCCGCCTGCGCAAGCAGCAGAGACTAAGTCCACGGCGGGCTGCCAGGTCTACCCGCCCTGCGGAAGCCGCAGAGACTAAGTCCACGGCGGGCTGCCAGGTCTAGCCGCCTGCGCAAGCCGCAGAGACTAAGTCCACGGCGGGCTGCCAGGTCTACCCGCCTGCGCAAGCAGCAGAGACTAAGTCCACGGCGGGCTGCCAGGTCTAGCCGCCTGCGAAAGCCGCAGAGACTAAGTCCACGGCGGGCTGCCCGGTCTAGCCGCCTGCGGAAGCCGCAGAGACTAAGTCCACGGCGGGCTGCCAGGTCTACCCGTTAGAGCAAGCCGCAGAGACTAAGTCCACGGCGGGCTGCCAGGTCTACCCGTTAGCGCAAGCCGCAGAGACTAAGTCCACGGCGGGCTGCCAGGTCTAGCCGCCTGCGCAAGCCGCAGAGACTAAGTCCACGGCGGGCTGCCAGGTCTAGCCGCCTGCGCAAGCCGCAGAGACTAAGTCCACGGCGGGCTGCCAGGTCTAGCCGCCTGCGCAAGCCGCAGAGACTAAGTCCACGGCGGGCTGCCAGGTCTAGCCGCCTGCGCAAGCCGCAGAGACTAAGTCCACGGCGGGCTGCCAGGTCTACCCGCCTGCGCAAGCAGCAGAGACTAAGTCCACGGCGGGCTGCCAGGTCTAGCCGCCTGCGAAAGCCGCAGAGACTAAGTCCACGGCGGGCTGCCCGGTCTAGCCGCCTGCGGAAGCCGCAGAGACTAAGTCCACGGCGGGCTGCCAGGTCTACCCGTTAGAGCAAGCCGCAGAGACTAAGTCCACGGCGGGCTGCCAGGTCTACCCGTTAGCGCAAGCCGCAGAGACTAAGTCCACGGCGGGCTGCCAGGTCTAGCCGCCTGCGCAAGCCGCAGAGACTAAGTCCACGGCGGGCTGCCAGGTCTAGCCGCCTGCGCAAGCCGCAGAGACTAAGTCCACGGCGGGCTGCCAGGTCTAGCCGCCTGCGCAAGCCGCAGAGACTAAGTCCACGGCGGGCTGCCAGGTCTAGCCGCCTGCGCAAGCCGCAGAGACTAAGTCCACGGCGGGCTGCCAGGTCTAGCCGCCTGCGAAAGCCGCAGAGACTAAGTCCACGGCGGGCTGCCAGGTCTAGCCGCCTGCGGAAGCCGCAGAGACTAAGTCCACGGCGGGCTGCCAGGTCTACCCGTTAGAGCAAGCCGCAGAGACTAAGTCCACGGCGGGCTGCCAGGTCTAGCCGCCTGCGGAAGCCGCAGAGACTAAGTCCACGGCGGGCTGCCAGGTCTAGCCGCCTGCGCAAGCCGCAGAGACTAAGTCCACGGCGGGCTGCCAGGTCTAGCCGCCTGCGGAAGCCGCAGAGACTAAGTCCACGGCGGGCTGCCAGGTCTAGCCGCCTGCGGAAGCCGCAGAGACTAAGTCCACGGCGGGCTGCCAGGTCTAGCCGCCTGCGGAAGCCGCAGAGACTAAGTCCACGGCGGGCTGCCAGGTCTAGCCGCCTGCGAAAGCCACAGAGACTAAGTCCACGGCGGGCTGCCAGGTCTAGCCGCCTGCGGAAGCCGCAGAGACTAAGTCCACGGCGGGCTGCCAGGTCTAGCCGCCTGCGAAAGCCGCAGAGACTAAGTCCACGGCGGGCTGCCAGGTCTACCCGCCTGCGGAAGCCGCAGAGACTAAGTCACGGCGGGCTGCCAGGTCTACCCGTTAGAGCAAGCCGCAGAGACTAAGTCCACGGCGGGCTGCCAGGTCTAGCCGCCTGCGCAAGCCGCAGAGACTAAGTCCACGGCGGGCTGCCAGGTCTACCCGTTAGCGCAAGCCGCAGAGACTAAGTCCACGGCGGGCTGCCAGGTCTACCCGCCTGCGGAAGCCGCAGAGACTAAGTCCACGGCGGGCTGCCAGGTCTAGCCGCCTGCGCAAGCCGCAGAGACTAAGTCCACGGCGGGCTGCCAGGTCTAGCCGCCTGCGCAAGCAGCAGAGACTAAGTCCACGGCGGGCTGCCAGGTCTAGCCGCCTGCGAAAGCAGCAGAGACTAAGTCCACGGCGGGCTGCCAGGTCTACCCGCCTGCGGAAGCCGCAGAGACTAAGTCACGGCGGGCTGCCAGGTCTACCCGTTAGAGCAAGCCGCAGAGACTAAGTCCACGGCGGGCTGCCAGGTCTAGCCGCCTGCGGAAGCCGCAGAGACTAAGTCCACGGCGGGCTGCCAGGTCTAGCCGCCTGCGCAAGCCGCAGAGACTAAGTCCACGGCGGGCTGCCAGGTCTAGCCGCCTGCGCAAGCCGCAGAGACTAAGTCCACGGCGGGCTGCCAGGTCTAGCCGCCTGCGAAAGCCGCAGAGACTAAGTCCACGGCGGGCTGCCAGGTCTACCCGCCTGCGGAAGCCGCAGAGACTAAGTCCACGGCGGGCTGCCAGGTCTACCCGTTAGAACAAGCCGCAGAGACTAAGTCCACGGCGGGCTGCCAGGTCTAGCCGCCTGCGCAAGCAGCAGAGACTAAGTCCACGGCGGGCTGCCAGGTCTAGCCGCCTGCGCAAGCCGCAGAGACTAAGTCCACGGCGGGCTGCCAGGTCTAGCCGCCTGCGCAAGCCGCAGAGACTAAGTCCACGGCGGGCTGCCAGGTCTAGCCGCCCTGCGCAAGCCGCAGAGACTAAGTCCACGGCGGGCTGCCAGGTCTAGCCGCCTGCGCAAGCCGCAGAGACTAAGTCCACGGCGGGCTGCCAGGTCTACCCGCCTGCGCAAGCCGCAGAGACTAAGTCCACGGCGGGCTGCCAGGTCTAGCCGCCTGCGGAAGCCGCAGAGACTAAGTCCACGGCGGGCTGCCAGGTCTAGCCGCCTGCGCAAGCCGCAGAGACTAAGTCCACGGCGGGCTGCCAGGTCTACCCGCCTGCGAAAGCCGCAGAGACTAAGTCCACGGCGGGCTGCCAGGTCTAGCCGCCTGCGGAAGCCGCAGAGACTAAGTCCACGGCGGGCTGCCAGGTCTACCCGTTAGAGCAAGCCGCAGAGACTAAGTCCACGGCGGGCTGCCAGGTCTAGCCGCCTGCGCAAGCCGCAGAGACTAAGTCCACGGCGGGCTGCCAGGTCTACCCGCCTGCGGAAGCCGCAGAGACTAAGTCCACGGCGGGCTGCCAGGTCTAGCCGCCTGCGCAAGCAGCAGAGACTAAGTCCACGGCGGGCTGCCAGGTCTACCCGTTAGAGCAAGCCGCAGAGACTAAGTCCACGGCGGGCTGCCAGGTCTAGCCGCCTGCGCAAGCAGCAGAGACTAAGTCCACGGCGGGCTGCCAGGTCTAGCCGCCTGCGCAAGCCGCAGAGACTAAGTCCACGGCGGGCTGCCAGGTCTACCCGTTAGAGCAGCAAGCCGCAGAGACTAAGTCCACGGCGGGCTGCCAGGTCTAGCCGCCTGCGCAAGCAGCAGAGACTAAGTCCACGGCGGGCTGCCAGGTCTAGCCGCCTGCGAAAGCCGCAGAGACTAAGTCCACGGCGGGCTGCCAGGTCTAGCCGCCTGCGGAAGCCGCAGAGACTAAGTCCACGGCGGGCTGCCAGGTCTAGCCGCCTGCGCAAGCAGCAGAGACTAAGTCCACGGCGGGCTGCCAGGTCTAGCCGCCTGCGAAAGCCGCAGAGACTAAGTCCACGGCGGGCTGCCAGGTCTACCCGCCTGCGGAAGCCGCAGAGACTAAGTCCACGGCGGGCTGCCAGGTCTAGCCGCCTGCGCAAGCCGCAGAGACTAAGTCCACGGCGGGCTGCCAGGTCTAGCCGCCTGCGAAAGCCGCAGAGACTAAGTCCACGGCGGGCTGCCAGGTCTACCCGCCTGCGGAAGCCGCAGAGACTAAGTCACGGCGGGCTGCCAGGTCTACCCGTTAGAGCAAGCCGCAGAGACTAAGTCCACGGCGGGCTGCCAGGTCTAGCCGCCTGCGGAAGCCGCAGAGACTAAGTCCACGGCGGGCTGCCAGGTCTAGCCGCCTGCGCAAGCCGCAGAGACTAAGTCCACGGCGGGCTGCCAGGTCTAGCCGCCTGCGGAAGCCGCAGAGACTAAGTCCACGGCGGGCTGCCAGGTCTAGCCGCCTGCGCAAGCCGCAGAGACTAAGTCCACGGCGGGCTGCCAGGTCTAGTCGCCTGCGAAAGCCGCAGAGACTAAGTCCACGGCGGGCTGCCAGGTCTACCCGCCTGCGGAAGCCGCAGAGACTAAGTCCACGGCGGGCTGCCAGGTCTACCCGTTAGAGCAAGCCGCAGAGACTAAGTCCACGGCGGGCTGCCAGGTCTAGCCGCCTGCGCAAGCAGCAGAGACTAAGTCCACGGCGGGCTGCCAGGTCTAGCCGCCTGCGCAAGCCGCAGAGACTAAGTCCACGGCGGGCTGCCAAGTCTAGCCGCCTGCGCAAGCAGCAGAGACTAAGTCCACGGCGGGCTGCCAGGTCTAGCCGCCTGCGCAAGCCGCAGAGACTAAGTCCACGGCGGGCTGCCAGGTCTACCCGCCTGCGCAAGCCGCAGAGACTAAGTCCACGGCGGGCTGCCAGGTCTAGCCGCCTGCGGAAGCCGCAGAGACTAAGTCCACGGCGGGCTGCCAGGTCTAGCCGCCTGCGCAAGCCGCAGAGACTAAGTCCACGGCGGGCTGCCAGGTCTAGCCGCCTGCGGAAGCCGCAGAGACTAAGTCCACGGCGGGCTGCCAGGTCTAGCCGCCTGCGGAAGCCGCAGAGACTAAGTCCACGGCGGGCTGCCAGGTCTACCCGCCTGCGGAAGCCGCAGAGACTAAGTCCACGGCGGGCTGCCAGGTCTAGCCGCCTGCGCAAGCCACAGAGACTAAGTCCACGGCGGGCTGCCAGGTCTACCCGCCTGCGGAAGCCGCAGAGACTAAGTCCACGGCGGGCTGCCAGGTCTACCCGCCTGCGGAAGCCGCAGAGACTAAGTCCACGGCGGGCTGCCAGGTCTAGCCGCCTGCGGAAGCCGCAGAGACTAAGTCCACGGCGGGCTGCCAGGTCTAGCCGCCTGCGCAAGCCGCAGAGACTAAGTCCACGGCGGGCTGCCAGGTCTACCCGCCTGCGGAAGCCGCAGAGACTAAGTCCACGGCGGGCTGCCAGGTCTAGCCGCCTGCGGAAGCCGCAGAGACTAAGTCCACGGCGGGCTGCCAGGTCTACCCGCCTGCGGAAGCCGCAGAGACTAAGTCCACGGCGGGCTGCCAGGTCTAGCCGCCTGCGGAAGCCGCAGAGACTAAGTCCACGGCGGGCTGCCAGGTCTACCCGTTAGAGCAAGCCGCAGAGACTAAGTCCACGGCGGGCTGCCAGGTCTAGCCGCCTGCGGAAGCCGCAGAGACTAAGTCCACGGCGGGCTGCCAGGTCTACCCGTTAGAGCAAGCCGCAGAGACTAAGTCCACGGCGGGCTGCCAGGTCTACCCGCCTGCGCAAGCAGCAGAGACTAAGTCCACGGCGGGCTGCCAGGTCTAGCCGCCTGCGAAAGCCGCAGAGACTAAGTCCACGGCGGGCTGCCAGGTCTAGCCGCCTGCGGAAGCCGCAGAGACTAAGTCCACGGCGGGCTGCCAGGTCTAGCCGCCTGCGCAAGCAGCAGAGACTAAGTCCACGGCGGGCTGCCAGGTCTAGCCGCCTGCGCAAGCCGCAGAGACTAAGTCCACGGCGGGCTGCCAGGTCTAGCCGCCTGCGGAAGCCGCAGAGACTAAGTCCACGGCGGGCTGCCAGGTCTAGCCGCCTGCGGAAGCCGCAGAGACTAAGTCCACGGCGGGCTGCCAGGTCTAGCCGCCTGCGCAAGCCGCAGAGACTAAGTCCACGGCGGGCTGCCAGGTCTACCCGCCTGCGAAAGCCGCAGAGACTAAGTCCACGGCGGGCTGCCAGGTCTAGCCGCCTGCGGAAGCCGCAGAGACTAAGTCCACGGCGGGCTGCCAGGTCTACCCGTTAGAGCAAGCCGCAGAGACTAAGTCCACGGCGGGCTGCCAGGTCTAGCCGCCTGCGCAAGCCGCAGAGACTAAGTCCACGGCGGGCTGCCAGGTCTACCCGCCTGCGGAAGCCGCAGAGACTAAGTCCACGGCGGGCTGCCAGGTCTAGCCGCCTGCGCAAGCAGCAGAGACTAAGTCCACGGCGGGCTGCCAGGTCTACCCGTTAGAGCAAGCCGCAGAGACTAAGTCCACGGCGGGCTGCCAGGTCTAGCCGCCTGCGCAAGCAGCAGAGACTAAGTCCACGGCGGGCTGCCAGGTCTAGCCGCCTGCGCAAGCCGCAGAGACTAAGTCCACGGCGGGCTGCCAGGTCTACCCGTTAGAGCAAGCCGCAGAGACTAAGTCCACGGCGGGCTGCCAGGTCTAGCCGCCTGCGCAAGCAGCAGAGACTAAGTCCACGGCGGGCTGCCAGGTCTAGCCGCCTGCGAAAGCCGCAGAGACTAAGTCCACGGCGGGCTGCCAGGTCTAGCCGCCTGCGGAAGCCGCAGAGACTAAGTCCACGGCGGGCTGCCAGGTCTAGCCGCCTGCGCAAGCAGCAGAGACTAAGTCCACGGCGGGCTGCCAGGTCTAGCCGCCTGCGAAAGCCGCAGAGACTAAGTCCACGGCGGGCTGCCAGGTCTACCCGCCTGCGGAAGCCGCAGAGACTAAGTCCACGGCGGGCTGCCAGGTCTAGCCGCCTGCGCAAGCCGCAGAGACTAAGTCCACGGCGGGCTGCCAGGTCTAGCCGCCTGCGAAAGCCGCAGAGACTAAGTCCACGGCGGGCTGCCAGGTCTACCCGCCTGCGGAAGCCGCAGAGACTAAGTCACGGCGGGCTGCCAGGTCTACCCGTTAGAGCAAGCCGCAGAGACTAAGTCCACGGCGGGCTGCCAGGTCTAGCCGCCTGCGGAAGCCGCAGAGACTAAGTCCACGGCGGGCTGCCAGGTCTAGCCGCCTGCGCAAGCCGCAGAGACTAAGTCCACGGCGGGCTGCCAGGTCTAGCCGCCTGCGGAAGCCGCAGAGACTAAGTCCACGGCGGGCTGCCAGGTCTAGCCGCCTGCGCAAGCCGCAGAGACTAAGTCCACGGCGGGCTGCCAGGTCTAGCCGCCTGCGAAAGCCGCAGAGACTAAGTCCACGGCGGGCTGCCAGGTCTACCCGCCTGCGGAAGCCGCAGAGACTAAGTCCACGGCGGGCTGCCAGGTCTACCCGTTAGAGCAAGCCGCAGAGACTAAGTCCACGGCGGGCTGCCAGGTCTAGCCGCCTGCGCAAGCAGCAGAGACTAAGTCCACGGCGGGCTGCCAGGTCTAGCCGCCTGCGCAAGCCGCAGAGACTAAGTCCACGGCGGGCTGCCAAGTCTAGCCGCCTGCGCAAGCAGCAGAGACTAAGTCCACGGCGGGCTGCCAGGTCTAGCCGCCTGCGCAAGCCGCAGAGACTAAGTCCACGGCGGGCTGCCAGGTCTACCCGCCTGCGCAAGCCGCAGAGACTAAGTCCACGGCGGGCTGCCAGGTCTAGCCGCCTGCGGAAGCCGCAGAGACTAAGTCCACGGCGGGCTGCCAGGTCTAGCCGCCTGCGCAAGCCGCAGAGACTAAGTCCACGGCGGGCTGCCAGGTCTAGCCGCCTGCGGAAGCCGCAGAGACTAAGTCCACGGCGGGCTGCCAGGTCTAGCCGCCTGCGGAAGCCGCAGAGACTAAGTCCACGGCGGGCTGCCAGGTCTACCCGCCTGCGGAAGCCGCAGAGACTAAGTCCACGGCGGGCTGCCAGGTCTAGCCGCCTGCGCAAGCCACAGAGACTAAGTCCACGGCGGGCTGCCAGGTCTACCCGCCTGCGGAAGCCGCAGAGACTAAGTCCACGGCGGGCTGCCAGGTCTACCCGCCTGCGGAAGCCGCAGAGACTAAGTCCACGGCGGGCTGCCAGGTCTAGCCGCCTGCGGAAGCCGCAGAGACTAAGTCCACGGCGGGCTGCCAGGTCTAGCCGCCTGCGCAAGCCGCAGAGACTAAGTCCACGGCGGGCTGCCAGGTCTACCCGCCTGCGGAAGCCGCAGAGACTAAGTCCACGGCGGGCTGCCAGGTCTAGCCGCCTGCGGAAGCCGCAGAGACTAAGTCCACGGCGGGCTGCCAGGTCTACCCGCCTGCGGAAGCCGCAGAGACTAAGTCCACGGCGGGCTGCCAGGTCTAGCCGCCTGCGGAAGCCGCAGAGACTAAGTCCACGGCGGGCTGCCAGGTCTACCCGTTAGAGCAAGCCGCAGAGACTAAGTCCACGGCGGGCTGCCAGGTCTAGCCGCCTGCGGAAGCCGCAGAGACTAAGTCCACGGCGGGCTGCCAGGTCTACCCGTTAGAGCAAGCCGCAGAGACTAAGTCCACGGCGGGCTGCCAGGTCTACCCGCCTGCGCAAGCAGCAGAGACTAAGTCCACGGCGGGCTGCCAGGTCTAGCCGCCTGCGAAAGCCGCAGAGACTAAGTCCACGGCGGGCTGCCAGGTCTAGCCGCCTGCGGAAGCCGCAGAGACTAAGTCCACGGCGGGCTGCCAGGTCTAGCCGCCTGCGCAAGCAGCAGAGACTAAGTCCACGGCGGGCTGCCAGGTCTAGCCGCCTGCGCAAGCCGCAGAGACTAAGTCCACGGCGGGCTGCCAGGTCTAGCCGCCTGCGGAAGCCGCAGAGACTAAGTCCACGGCGGGCTGCCAGGTCTAGCCGCCTGCGGAAGCCGCAGAGACTAAGTCCACGGCGGGCTGCCAGGTCTACCCGTTAGAGCAAGCCGCAGAGACTAAGTCCACGGCGGGCTGCCAGGTCTAGCCGCCTGCGCAAGCAGCAGAGACTAAGTCCACGGCGGGCTGCCAGGTCTAGCCGCCTGCGAAAGCCGCAGAGACTAAGTCCACGGCGGGCTGCCAGGTCTAGCCGCCTGCGGAAGCCGCAGAGACTAAGTCCACGGCGGGCTGCCAGGTCTAGCCGCCTGCGCAAGCAGCAGAGACTAAGTCCACGGCGGGCTGCCAGGTCTAGCCGCCTGCGAAAGCCGCAGAGACTAAGTCCACGGCGGGCTGCCAGGTCTACCCGCCTGCGGAAGCCGCAGAGACTAAGTCCACGGCGGGCTGCCAGGTCTAGCCGCCTGCGCAAGCCGCAGAGACTAAGTCCACGGCGGGCTGCCAGGTCTAGCCGCCTGCGGAAGCCGCAGAGACTAAGTCCACGGCGGGCTGCCAGGTCTAGCCGCCTGCGCAAGCCGCAGAGACTAAGTCCACGGCGGGCTGCCAGGTCTAGCCGCCTGCGAAAGCCGCAGAGACTAAGTCCACGGCGGGCTGCCAGGTCTACCCGCCTGCGGAAGCCGCAGAGACTAAGTCCACGGCGGGCTGCCAGGTCTACCCGTTAGAGCAAGCCGCAGAGACTAAGTCCACGGCGGGCTGCCAGGTCTAGCCGCCTGCGCAAGCAGCAGAGACTAAGTCCACGGCGGGCTGCCAGGTCTAGCCGCCTGCGCAAGCCGCAGAGACTAAGTCCACGGCGGGCTGCCAGGTCTAGCCGCCTGCGCAAGCAGCAGAGACTAAGTCCACGGCGGGCTGCCAGGTCTAGCCGCCTGCGCAAGCCGCAGAGACTAAGTCCACGGCGGGCTGCCAGGTCTACCCGCCTGCGCAAGCCGCAGAGACTAAGTCCACGGCGGGCTGCCAGGTCTAGCCGCCTGCGGAAGCCGCAGAGACTAAGTCCACGGCGGGCTGCCAGGTCTAGCCGCCTGCGCAAGCCGCAGAGACTAAGTCCACGGCGGGCTGCCAGGTCTACCCGCCTGCGGAAGCCGCAGAGACTAAGTCCACGGCGGGCTGCCAGGTCTAGCCGCCTGCGGAAGCCGCAGAGACTAAGTCCACGGCGGGCTGCCAGGTCTAGCCGCCTGCGGAAGCCGCAGAGACTAAGTCCACGGCGGGCTGCCAGGTCTACCCGTTAGAGCAAGCCGCAGAGACTAAGTCCACGGCGGGCTGCCAGGTCTAGCCGCCTGCGGAAGCCGCAGAGACTAAGTCCACGGCGGGCTGCCAGGTCTAGCCGCCTCCGCAAGCCGCAGAGACTAAGTCCACGGCGGGCTGCCAGGTCTACCCGCCTGCGCAAGCAGCAGAGACTAAGTCCACGGCGGGCTGCCAGGTCTAGCCGCCTGCGAAAGCCGCAGAGACTAAGTCCACGGCGGGCTGCCAGGTCTAGCCGCCTGCGGAAGCCGCAGAGACTAAGTCCACGGCGGGCTGCCAGGTCTAGCCGCCTGCGCAAGCAGCAGAGACTAAGTCCACGGCGGGCTGCCAGGTCTAGCCGCCTGCGAAAGCCGCAGAGACTAAGTCCACGGCGGGCTGCCAGGTCTAGCCGCCTGCGCAAGCCGCAGAGACTAAGTCCACGGCGGGCTGCCAGGTCTAGCCGTTAGAGCAAGCCGCAGAGACTAAGTCCACGGCGGGCTGCCAGGTCTACCCGCCTGCGGAAGCCGCAGAGACTAAGTCCACGGCGGGCTGCCAGGTCTACCCGTTAGAGCAAGCCGCAGAGACTAAGTCCACGGCGGGCTGCCAGGTCTAGCCGCCTGCGCAAGCAGCAGAGACTAAGTCCACGGCGGGCTGCCAGGTCTAGCCGCCTGCGCAAGCCGCAGAGACTAAGTCCACGGCGGGCTGCCAGGTCTAGCCGCCTGCGCAAGCCACAGAGACTAAGTCCACGGCGGGCTGCCAGGTCTACCCGCCTGCGCAAGCCGCAGAGACTAAGTCCACGGCGGGCTGCCAGGTCTAGCCGCCTGCGCAAGCAGCAGAGACTAAGTCCACGGCGGGCTGCCAGGTCTAGCCGCCTGCGCAAGCCGCAGAGACTAAGTCCACGGCGGGCTGCCAGGTCTAGCCGCCTGCGCAAGCCGCAGAGACTAAGTCCACGGCGGGCTGCCAGGTCTACCCGCCTGCGCAAGCCGCAGAGACTAAGTCCACGGCGGGCTGCCAGGTCTAGCCGCCTGCGGAAGCCGCAGAGACTAAGTCCACGGCGGGCTGCCAGGTCTAGCCGCCTGCGCAAGCCGCAGAGACTAAGTCCACGGCGGGCTGCCAGGTCTACCCGCCTGCGGAAGCCGCAGAGACTAAGTCCACGGCGGGCTGCCAGGTCTACCCGCCTGCGGAACCCGCAGAGACTAAGTCCACGGCGGGCTGCCAGGTCTAGCCGCCTGCGCAAGCCGCAGAGACTAAGTCCACGGCGGGCTGCCAGGTCTACCCGTTAGAGCAAGCCGCAGAGACTAAGTCCACGGCGGGCTGCCAGGTCTAGCCGCCTGCGCAAGCAGCAGAGACTAAGTCCACGGCGGGCTGCCAGGTCTAGCCGCCTGCGAAAGCCGCAGAGACTAAGTCCACGGCGGGCTGCCAGGTCTAGCCACCTGCGGAAGCCGCAGAGACTAAGTCCACGGCGGGCTGCCAGGTCTAGCCGCCTGCGCAAGCAGCAGAGACTAAGTCCACGGCGGGCTGCCAGGTCTAGCCGCCTGCGAAAGCCGCAGAGACTAAGTCCACGGCGGGCTGCCAGGTCTAGCCGCCTGCGCAAGCCGCAGAGACTAAGTCCACGGCGGGCTGCCAGGTCTACCCGCCTGCGGAAGCCGCAGAGACTAAGTCCACGGCGGGCTGCCAGGTCTAGCCGCCGGCGGAAGCCGCAGAGACTAAGTCCACGGCGGGCTGCCAGGTCTACCCGTTAGAGCAAGCCGCAGAGACTAAGTCCACGGCGGGCTGCCAGGTCTACCCGCCTGCGCAAGCAGCAGAGACTAAGTCCACGGCGGGCTGCCAGGTCTAGCCGCCTGCGAAAGCCGCAGAGACTAAGTCCACGGCGGGCTGCCAGGTCTAGCCGCCTGCGGAAGCCGCAGAGACTAAGTCCACGGCGGGCTGCCAGGTCTAGCCGCCTGCGCAAGCAGCAGAGACTAAGTCCACGGCGGGCTGCCAGGTCTAGCCGCCTGCGAAAGCCGCAGAGACTAAGTCCACGGCGGGCTGCCAGGTCTACCCGCCTGCGGAAGCCGCAGAGACTAAGTCCACGGCGGGCTGCCAGGTCTACCCGTTAGAGCAAGCCGCAGAGACTAAGTCCACGGCGGGCTGCCAGGTCTAGCCGCCTGCGCAAGCCGCAGAGACTAAGTCCACGGCGGGCTGCCAGGTCTAGCCGCCTGCGCAAGCCGCAGAGACTAAGTCCACGGCGGGCTGCCAGGTCTACCCGCCTGCGGAAGCCGCAGAGACTAAGTCCACGGCGGGCTGCCAGGTCTAGCCGCCTGCGCAAGCCGCAGAGACTAAGTCCACGGCGGGCTGCCCGGTCTAGCCGCCTGCGGAAGCCGCAGAGACTAAGTCCACGGCGGGCTGCCAGGTCTAGCCGCCTGCGGAAGCCGCAGAGACTAAGTCCACGGCGGGCTGCCAGGTCTAGCCGCCTGCGCAAGCAGCAGAGACTAAGTCCACGGCGGGCTGCCAGGTCTAGCCGCCTGCGGAAGCCGCAGAGACTAAGTCCACGGCGGGCTGCCAGGTCTAGCCGCCTGCGCAAGCCGCAGAGACTAAGTCCACGGCGGGCTGCCAGGTCTACCCGCCTGCGCAAGCCGCAGAGACTAAGTCCACGGCGGGCTGCCAGGTCTAGCCGCCTGCGGAAGCCGCAGAGACTAAGTCCACGGCGGGCTGCCAGGTCTAGCCGCCTGCGCAAGCAGCAGAGACTAAGTCCACGGCGGGCTGCCAGGTCTAGCCGCCTGCGCAAGCAGCAGAGACTAAGTCCACGGCGGGCTGCCAGGTCTAGCCGCCTGCGCAAGCCGCAGAGACTAAGTCCACGGCGGGCTGCCAGGTCTAGCCGCCTGCGGAAGCCGCAGAGACTAAGTCCACGGCGGGCTGCCAGGTCTAGCCGCCTGCGGAAGCCGCAGAGACTAAGTCCACGGCGGGCTGCCAGGTCTAGCCGCCTGCGGAAGCCGCAGAGACTAAGTCCACGGCGGGCTGCCAGGTCTAGCCGCCTCCGCAAGCCGCAGAGACTAAGTCCACGGCGGGCTGCCAGGTCTAGCCGCCTGCGCAAGCCACAGAGACTAAGTCCACGGCGGGCTGCCAGGTCTACCCGCCTGCGCAAGCCGCAGAGACTAAGTCCACGGCGGGCTGCCAGGTCTAGCCGCCTGCGGAAGCCGCAGAGACTAAGTCCACGGCGGGCTGCCAGGTCTAGCCGCCTGCGCAAGCCGCAGAGACTAAGTCCAAGGCGGGCTGCCAGGTCTAGCCGCCTGCGGAAGCCGCAGAGACTAAGTCCACGGCGGGCTGCCAGGACTAGCCGCCTGCGGAAGCCGCAGAGACTAAGTCCACGGCGGGCTGCCAGGTCTACCCGCCTGCGCAAGCAGCAGAGACTAAGTCCACGGCGGGCTGCCAGGTCTAGCCGCCTGCGAAAGCCGCAGAGACTAAGTCCACGGCGGGCTGCCAGGTCTAGCCGCCTGCGCAAGCAGCAGAGACTAAGTCCACGGCGGGCTGCCAGGTCTAGCCGCCTGCGCAAGCAGCAGAGACTAAGTCCACGGCGGGCTGCCAGGTCTAGCCGCCTGCGAAAGCCGCAGAGACTAAGTCCACGGCGGGCTGCCAGGTCTAGCCGCCTGCGCAAGCCGCAGAGACTAAGTCCACGGCGGGCTGCCAGGTCTAGCCGTTAGAGCAAGCCGCAGAGACTAAGTCCACGGCGGGCTGCCAGGTCTACCCGCCTGCGGAAGCCGCAGAGACTAAGTCCACGGCGGGCTGCCAGGTCTACCCGTTAGAGCAAGCCGCAGAGACTAAGTCCACGGCGGGCTGCCAGGTCTAGCCGCCTGCGCAAGCAGCAGAGACTAAGTCCACGGCGGGCTGCCAGGTCTACCCGCCTGCGCAAGCCGCAGAGACTAAGTCCACGGCGGGCTGCCAGGTCTAGCCGCCTGCGCAAGCCGCAGAGACTAAGTCCACGGCGGGCTGCCAGGTCTAGCCGCCTGCGCAAGCCGCAGAGACTAAGTCCACGGCGGGCTGCCAGGTCTAGCCGCCTGCGCAAGCAGCAGAGACTAAGTCCACGGCGGGCTGCCAGGTCTAGCCGCCTGCGCAAGCCGCAGAGACTAAGTCCACGGCGGGCTGCCAGGTCTAGCCGCCTGCGCAAGCCGCAGAGACTAAGTCCACGGCGGGCTGCCAGGTCTACCCGCCTGCGGAAGCCGCAGAGACTAAGTCCACGGCGGGCTGCCAGGTCTAGCCGCCTGCGGAAGCCGCAGAGACTAAGTCCACTGCGGGCTGCCAGGTCTAGCCGCCTGCGCAAGCAGCAGAGACTAAGTCCACGGCGGGCTGCCAGGTCTAGCCGCCTGCGAAAGCCGCAGAGACTAAGTCCACGGCGGGCTGCCAGGTCTAGCCGCCTGCGGAAGCCGCAGAGACTAAGTCCACGGCGGGCTGCCAGGTCTAGCCGCCTGCGCAAGCAGCAGAGACTAAGTCCACGGCGGGCTGCCAGGTCTAGCCGCCTGCGAAAGCCGCAGAGACTAAGTCCACGGCGGGCTGCCAGGTCTAGCCGCCTGCGCAAGCCGCAGAGACTAAGTCCACGGCGGGCTGCCAGGTCTACCCGCCTGCGGAAGCCGCAGAGACTAAGTCCACGGCGGGCTGCCAGGTCTAGCCGCCTGCGGAAGCCGCAGAGACTAAGTCCACGGCGGGCTGCCAGGTCTACCCGTTAGAGCAAGCCGCAGAGACTAAGTCCACGGCGGGCTGCCAGGTCTACCCGCCTGCGCAAGCAGCAGAGACTAAGTCCACGGCGGGCTGCCAGGTCTAGCCGCCTGCGAAAGCCGCAGAGACTAAGTCCACGGCGGGCTGCCAGGTCTAGCCGCCTGCGGAAGCCGCAGAGACTAAGTCCACGGCGGGCTGCCAGGTCTAGCCGCCTGCGCAAGCAGCAGAGACTAAGTCCACGGCGGGCTGCCAGGTCTAGCCGCCTGCGAAAGCCGCAGAGACTAAGTCCACGGCGGGCTGCCAGGTCTACCCGCCTGCGGAAGCCGCAGAGACTAAGTCCACGGCGGGCTGCCAGGTCTACCCGTTAGAGCAAGCCGCAGAGACTAAGTCCACGGCGGGCTGCCAGGTCTAGCCGCCTGCGCAAGCCGCAGAGACTAAGTCCACGGCGGGCTGCCAGGTCTAGCCGCCTGCGCAAGCCGCAGAGACTAAGTCCACGGCGGGCTGCCAGGTCTACCCGCCTGCGGAAGCCGCAGAGACTAAGTCCACGGCGGGCTGCCAGGTCTAGCCGCCTGCGCAAGCCGCAGAGACTAAGTCCACGGCGGGCTGCCAGGTCTAGCCGCCTGCGCCAGCCGCAGAGACTAAGTCCACGGCGGGCTGCCAGGTCTACCCGCCTGCGCAAGCCGCAGAGACTAAGTCCACGGCGGGCTGCCAGGTCTAGCCGCCTGCGCAAGCAGCAGAGACTAAGTCCACGGCGGGCTGCCAGGTCTAGCCGCCTGCGCAAGCAGCAGAGACTAAGTCCACGGCGGGCTGCCAGGTCTAGCCGCCTGCGCAAGCCGCAGAGACTAAGTCCACGGCGGGCTGCCAGGTCTAGCCGCCTGCGGAAGCCGCAGAGACTAAGTCCACGGCGGGCTGCCAGGTCTAGCCGCCTGCGGAAGCCGCAGAGACTAAGTCCACGGCGGGCTGCCAGGTCTACCCGTTAGAGCAAGCCGCAGAGACTAAGTCCACGGCGGGCTGCCAGGTCTAGCCGCCTGCGGAAGCCGCAGAGACTAAGTCCACGGCGGGCTGCCAGGTCTAGCCGCCTGCGCAAGCCGCAGAGACTAAGTCCAAGGCGGGCTGCCAGGTCTAGCCGCCTGCGGAAGCCGCAGAGACTAAGTCCACGGCGGGCTGCCAGGACTAGCCGCCTGCGGAAGCCGCAGAGACTAAGTCCACGGCGGGCTGCCAGGTCTACCCGCCTGCGCAAGCAGCAGAGACTAAGTCCACGGCGGGCTGCCAGGTCTAGCCGCCTGCGAAAGCCGCAGAGACTAAGTCCACGGCGGGCTGCCAGGTCTAGCCGCCTGCGGAAGCCGCAGAGACTAAGTCCACGGCGGGCTGCCAGGTCTAGCCGCCTGCGCAAGCAGCAGAGACTAAGTCCACGGCGGGCTGCCAGGTCTAGCCGCCTGCGAAAGCCGCAGAGACTAAGTCCACGGCGGGCTGCCAGGTCTAGCCGCCTGCGCAAGCCGCAGAGACTAAGTCCACGGCGGGCTGCCAGGTCTAGCCGTTAGAGCAAGCCGCAGAGACTAAGTCCACGGCGGGCTGCCAGGTCTACCCGCCTGCGGAAGCCGCAGAGACTAAGTCCACGGCGGGCTGCCAGGTCTACCCGTTAGAGCAAGCCGCAGAGACTAAGTCCACGGCGGGCTGCCAGGTCTAGCCGCCTGCGCAAGCAGCAGAGACTAAGTCCACGGCGGGCTGCCAGGTCTAGCCGCCTGCGCAAGCCGCAGAGACTAAGTCCACGGCGGGCTGCCAGGTCTAGCCGCCTGCGCAAGCCGCAGAGACTAAGTCCACGGCGGGCTGCCAGGTCTACCCGCCTGCGCAAGCCGCAGAGACTAAGTCCACGGCGGGCTGCCAGGTCTAGCCGCCTGCGCAAGCAGCAGAGACTAAGTCCACGGCGGGCTGCCAGGTCTAGCCGCCTGCGCAAGCCGCAGAGACTAAGTCCACGGCGGGCTGCCAGGTCTAGCCGCCTGCGCAAGCCGCAGAGACTAAGTCCACGGCGGGCTGCCAGGTCTACCCGCCTGCGCAAGCCGCAGAGACTAAGTCCACGGCGGGCTGCCAGGTCTACCCGTTAGAGCAAGCCGCAGAGACTAAGTCCACGGCGGGCTGCCAGGTCTAGCCGCCTGCGCAAGCCGCAGAGACTAAGTCCACGGCGGGCTGCCAGGTCTACCCGCCTGCGGAAGCCGCAGAGACTAAGTCCACGGCGGGCTGCCAGGTCTACCCGCCTGCGGAACCCGCAGAGACTAAGTCCACGGCGGGCTGCCAGGTCTAGCCGCCTGCGGAAGCCGCAGAGACTAAGTCCACGGCGGGCTGCCAGGTCTACCCGTTAGAGCAAGCCGCAGAGACTAAGTCCACGGCGGGCTGCCAGGTCTAGCCGCCTGCGCAAGCAGCAGAGACTAAGTCCACGGCGGGCTGCCATGTCTAGCCGCCTGCGAAAGCCGCAGAGACTAAGTCCACGGCGGGCTGCCAGGTCTAGCCGCCTGCGGAAGCCGCAGAGACTAAGTCCACGGCGGGCTGCCAGGTCTAGCCGCCTGCGCAAGCAGCAGAGACTAAGTCCACGGCGGGCTGCCAGGTCTAGCCGCCTGCGAAAGCCGCAGAGACTAAGTCCACGGCGGGCTGCCAGGTCTAGCCGCCTGCGCAAGCCGCAGAGACTAAGTCCACGGCGGGCTGCCAGGTCTACCCGCCTGCGGAAGCCGCAGAGACTAAGTCCACGGCGGGCTGCCAGGTCTAGCCGCCTGCGGAAGCCGCAGAGACTAAGTCCACGGCGGGCTGCCAGGTCTACCCGTTAGAGCAAGCCGCAGAGACTAAGTCCACGGCGGGCTGCCAGGTCTACCCGCCTGCGCAAGCAGCAGAGACTAAGTCCACGGCGGGCTGCCAGGTCTAGCCGCCTGCGAAAGCCGCAGAGACTAAGTCCACGGCGGGCTGCCAGGTCTAGCCGCCTGCGGAAGCCGCAGAGACTAAGTCCACGGCGGGCTGCCAGGTCTAGCCGCCTGCGCAAGCAGCAGAGACTAAGTCCACGGCGGGCTGCCAGGTCTAGCCGCCTGCGAAAGCCGCAGAGACTAAGTCCACGGCGGGCTGCCGGGTCTACCCGCCTGCGGAAGCCGCAGAGACTAAGTCCACGGCGGGCTGCCAGGTCTACCCGTTAGAGCAAGCCGCAGAGACTAAGTCCACGGCGGGCTGCCAGGTCTAGCCGCCTGCGCAAGCAGCAGAGACTAAGTCACCGGCGGGCTGCCAGGTCTAGCCGCCTGCGCAAGCCGCAGAGACTAAGTCCACGGCGGGCTGCCAGGTCTAGCCGCCTGCGAAAGCCGCAGAGACTAAGTCCACGGCGGGCTGCCAGGTCTAGCCGCCTGCGCAAGCAGCAGAGACTAAGTCCACGGCGGGCTGCCAGGTCTAGCCGCCTGCGGAAGCCGCAGAGACTAAGTCCACGGCGGGCTGCCAGGTCTACCCGCCTGCGCAAGCCGCAGAGACTAAGTCCACGGCGGGCTGCCAGGTCTAGCCGCCTGCGGAAGCCGCAGAGACTAAGTCCACGGCGGGCTGCCAGGTCTACCTGCCTGCGGAAGCCGCAGAGACTAAGTCCACGGCGGGCTGCCAGGTCTACCCGCCTGCGGAAGCCGCAGAGACTAAGTCCACGGCGGGCTGCCAGGTCTACCCGTTAGAGCAAGCCGCAGAGACTAAGTCCACGGCGGGCTGCCAGGTCTAGCCGCCTGCGCAAGCAGCAGAGACTAAGTCCACGGCGGGCTGCCAGGTCTAGCCGCCTGCGAAAGCCGCAGAGACTAAGTCCACGGCGGGCTGCCAGGTCTAGCCGCCTGCGGAAGCCGCAGAGACTAAGTCCACGGCGGGCTGCCAGGTCTAGCCGCCTGCGCAAGCAGCAGAGACTAAGTCCACGGCGGGCTGCCAGGTCTAGCCGCCTGCGAAAGCCGCAGAGACTAAGTCCACGGCGGGCTGCCAGGTCTAGCCGCCTGCGCAAGCCGCAGAGACTAAGTCCACGGCGGGCTGCCAGGTCTACCCGCCTGCGGAAGCCGCAGAGACTAAGTCCACGGCGGGCTGCCAGGTCTAGCCGCCTGCGGAAGCCGCAGAGACTAAGTCCACGGCGGGCTGCCAGGTCTACCCGTTAGAGCAAGCCGCAGAGACTAAGTCCACGGCGGGCTGCCAGGTCTACCCGCCTGCGCAAGCAGCAGAGACTAAGTCCACGGCGGGCTGCCAGGTCTAGCCGCCTGCGCAAGCCGCAGAGACTAAGTCCACGGCGGGCTGCCAGGTCTAGCCGCCTGCGAAAGCCGCAGAGACTAAGTCCACGGCGGGCTGCCAGGTCTACCCGCCTGCGGAAGCCGCAGAGACTAAGTCCACGGCGGGCTGCCAGGTCTAGCCGCCTGCGCAAGCCGCAGAGACTAAGTCCACGGCGGGCTGCCAGGTCTAGCCGCCTGCGCAAGCAGCAGAGACTAAGTCCACGGCGGGCTGCCAGGTCTAGCCGCCTGCGAAAGCCGCAGAGACTAAGTCCACGGCGGGCTGCCAGGTCTACCCGCCTGCGGAAGCCGCAGAGACTAAGTCACGGCGGGCTGCCAGGTCTACCCGTTAGAGCAAGCCGCAGAGACTAAGTCCACGGCGGGCTGCCAGGTCTAGCCGCCTGCGGAAGCCGCAGAGACTAAGTCCACGGCGGGCTGCCAGGTCTAGCCGCCTGCGCCAGCCGCAGAGACTAAGTCCACGGCGGGCTGCCAGGTCTAGCCGCCTGCGCAAGCCGCAGAGACTAAGTCCACGGCGGGCTGCCAGGTCTAGCCGCCTGCGCAAGCCGCAGAGACTAAGTCCACGGCGGGCTGCCAGGTCTACCCGCCTGCGGAAGCCGCAGAGACTAAGTCCACGGCGGGCTGCCAGGTCTACCCGTTAGAGCAAGCCGCAGAGACTAAGTCCACGGCGGGCTGCCAGGTCTAGCCGCCTGCGCAAGCCGCAGAGACTAAGTCCACGGCGGGCTGCCAGGTCTACCCGCCTGCGGAAGCCGCAGAGACTAAGTCCACGGCGGGCTGCCAGGTCTAGCCGCCTGCGCAAGCAGCAGAGACTAAGTCCACGGCGGGCTGCCAGGTCTAGCCGCCTGCGAAAGCCGCAGAGACTAAGTCCACGGCGGGCTGCCAGGTCTACCCGCCTGCGGAAGCCGCAGAGACTAAGTCCACGGCGGGCTGCCAGGTCTACCCGTTAGAGCAAGCCGCAGAGACTAAGTCCACGGCGGGCTGCCAGGTCTAGCCGCCTGCGCAAGCAGCAGAGACTAAGTCCACGGCGGGCTGCCAGGTCTAGCCGCCTGCGCAAGCCGCAGAGACTAAGTCCACGGCGGGCTGCCAGGTCTACCCGCCTGCGGAAGCCGCAGAGACTAAGTCCACGGCGGGCTGCCAGGTCTAGCCGCCTGCGCAAGCCGCAGAGACTAAGTCCACGGCGGGCTGCCAGGTCTAGCCGCCTGCGCAAGCCGCAGAGACTAAGTCCACGGCGGGCTGCCAGGTCTACCCGCCTGCGCAAGCCGCAGAGACTAAGTCCACGGCGGGCTGCCAGGTCTAGCCCGCCTGCGCAAGCCGCAGAGACTAAGTCCACGGCGGGCTGCCAGGTCTAGCCGCCTGCGCAAGCAGCAGAGACTAAGTCCACGGCGGGCTGCCAGGTCTAGCCGCCTGCGGAAGCCGCAGAGACTAAGTCCACGGCGGGCTGCCAGGTCTACCCGCCTGCGCAAGCCGCAGAGACTAAGTCCACGGCGGGCTGCCAGGTCTAGCCGCCTGCGGAAGCCGCAGAGACTAAGT
>JAUNZM010002259.1:0-23579 GCA_033459285.1 Clamator glandarius
CACCTTCTCCGAGCTTCTTTGACTTTCATCCTTCCCTGACCTTCTCCGAGCTTCTTTGACTTTTTCATCCTTCCCTGACCTTCTCCGAGCTTCTTTGACTTTCATCCTTCCCTCACCTTCTCCGAGCTTCTTTGACTTTCATCCTTCCCTCACCTTCTCCGAGCTTCTTAGACTTTCATCCTTCCCTGACCTTCTCCGAGCTTCTTTGACTTTTTCATTCTTCCCTGACCTTCTCCGAGCTTCTTTGACTTTCATCCTTCCCTGACCTTCTCCGAGCTTCCTTGACTTTCATCTTTCCCTGACCTTCTCCGAGCTTCTTTGACTTTCATCCTTGCCTGATTTTCTCCGAGCTTCTTTGACTTTTTCATCCTTCCCTGACCTTCTCCGAGCTTCTTTAACTTTTTCATCCTTCCCTGACCTTCTCCGAGCTTCTTTGACTTTCATCCTTCCCTGACCTTCTCCGAGCTTCTTTGACTTTCATCCTTCCCTGACCTTCTCCGAGCTTCTTTGACTTTCATCCTTCCCTGACCTTCTCCGAGCTTCTTTTACTTTCACCCTTCCCTGACCTTCTCCGAGCTTCTTTAACTTTTTCATCCTTCCCTGACCTTCTCCGAGCTTCTTTGACTTTCATCCTTCCCTGACCTTCTCCGAGCTTCTTTGACTTTCATCCTTCCCTGACCTTCTCCGAGCTTCTTTGACTTTCATCCTTCCCTGACCTTCTCCGAGCTTGTTTGACTTTCAACCTTCCCTGACCTTCTCCGAGCTGCTTTGACTTTCATCCTTCCCTGACCTTCTCCGAGCTTCTTTTACTTTCACCCTTCCCTGACCTTCTCCGAGCTTCTTTAATTTTTTCATCCTTCCCTGACCTTCTCTGAGCTTCTTTGACTTTTTCATCCTTCCCTGACATTCTCCGAGCTTCTTTGACTTTTTCATCCTTCCCTGACCTTCTCCGAGCTTCTTTGACTTTCATCCTTCCCTGACCTTCTCCGAGCTTCTTTGACTATTTCATCCTTCCCTGACCTTCTCCGAGCTTCTTTGACTTTCATCCTTCCCTGACCTTCTCCGACCTTCTTTGACTTTTTCATCCTTCCCTGACCTTCTCCAAGCGTCTTTGACTTTCATCCTTCCCTGACCTTCTCCGAGCTTCTTTGACTTTTTCATCCTTCCGTAACTTTCTTCGAGCTTATTTGACTGTCATACTTCCCTCACCTTCTCCGAGCTTCTTTGACATTCATCCTTCCCTGACCTTCTCCGAGCTTCTTTGACTGTCATCCTTCCCTGACCTTCTCCGAGATTCTTTGACTTTTATCCTTCCCTGACCTTCTCCGAGCTTCTTTGACTCTTTCATCCTTCCCTGACCTTCTCCGAGCTTCTTTGACTTTCATCCTTCCCTCACCTTCTCCGAGCTTCTTTGACTTTCATCCTTCCCTGACCTTCTCCGAGCTTCTTTGACTTTCATCCTTCCCTCACCTTCTCCGAGCTTCTTTGACTTTCATCCTTCCCTCACCTTCTCCGAGCTTCTTTGACTTTCATCCTTCCCTCACCTTCTCCGAGCTTCTTTGACTTTCATCCTTCCCTCACCTTCTCCGAGCTTCTTAGACTTTCATCCTTCCCTGACCTTCTCCGAGCTTCTTTGACTTTTTCATTCTTCCCTGACCTTCTCCGAGCTTCTTTGACTTTCATCCTTCCCTGACCTTCTCCGAGCTTCCTTGACTTTCATCTTTCCCTGACCTTCTCCGAGCTTCTTTGACTTTCATCCTTCCCTGATTTTCTCCGAGCTTCTTTGACTTTTTCATCCTTCCCTGACCTTCTCCGAGCTTCTTTAACTTTTTCATCCTTCCCTGACCTTCTCCGAGCTTCTTTGACTTTCATCCTTCCCTGACCTTCTCCGAGCTTCTTTGACTTTCATCCTTCCCTGACCTTCTCCGAGCTTCTTTGACTTTCATCCTTCCCTGACCTTCTCCGAGCTTCTTTTACTTTCACCCTTCCCTGACCTTCTCCGAGCTTCTTTAACTTTTTCATCCTTCCCTGACCTTCTCCGAGCTTCTTTGACTTTCATCCTTCCCTGACCTTCTCCGAGCTTCTTTGACTTTCATCCTTCCCTGACCTTCTCCGAGCTTCTTTGACTTTCATCCTTCCCTGACCTTCTCCGAGCTTCTTTGACTTTCAACCTTCCCTGACCTTCTCCGAGCTGCTTTGACTTTCATCCTTCCCTGACCTTCTCCGAGCTTCTTTGACTTTCATCCTTCCCTGACCTTCTCCGAGCTTCTTTGACTTTTTCATCCTTCCCTGACCTTCTCCGAGCTTCTTTAATTTTTTCATCCTTCCCTGACCTTCTCCGAGCTTCTTTGACTTTTTCATCCTTCCCTGACCTTCTCCGAACTTCTTTGACTTTTTCATCCTTCCCTGACCTTCTCCGAGCTTCTTTGACTTTCATCCTTCCCTGACCTTCTCCGAGCTTCTTTGACTATTTCATCCTTCCCTGACCTTCTCCGAGCTTCTTTCACTTTCATCCTTCCCTGACCTTCTCCGACCTTCTTTGACTTTTTCATCCTTCCCTGACCTTCTCCAAGCGTCTTTGACTTGCATCCTTCCCTGACCTTCTCCGAGCTTCTTTGACTTTTTCATCCTTCCGTAACTTTCTTCGAGCTTCTTTGACTGTCATACTTCCCTCACCTTCTCCGAGCTTCTTTGACTTTCATCCATCCCTGACCTTCTCCGAGCTTCTTTGACTTTCATCCTTCCCTGATCTTCTCTGAGCTTCTTTGACTTTCATCCTTCCCTGACCTTCTCCGAGCTTCTTTGACTTTTTCATCCTTCCCTGACCTTCTCCGAGCTTCTTTGACTTTCATCCTTCCCTGACCTTCTCCGAGCTTCTTTCAATTTTTCATCCTTCCCTGACCTTCTCCGAGCTTCTTTGACTTTTTCATTCTTCCTTGTCCTTCTCCGAGCTTCTTTGAATTTCATCCTTCCCTGACCTTCTCCGAGCTTCTTTGACTTTCATCCTTCCCTCACCTTCTCTGAGATTCTTTGACTTTCATCCTTCCCTGACCTTCTCCGAGCTTCTTTGACTTTCATCCTTCCCTGACCTTCTCCGAGCTTCTTTGACTTTCATCCTTCCCTGACCTTCTCCGAGCTTCTTTGACTTTCATCCTTCCCTGACCTTCTCCGAGCTTCTTTGTTCCATCCTTCTCTGACCTTCTTCCGAGCTTCTTTCTGACTTTCCATCCTTCCCCTGACCTTCTCCGAGCTTCTTTGACTTTTTCATCCTTCCCTGACCTTCTCCGAGCTTCTTTGACTTTCATCCTTCCCTGACCTTCTCCGAGCTTCTTTGACTTTTTCATCCTTCCCTGACCTTCTCCGAGCTTCTTTGACTTCCATCCTTCTCTGACATTCTCCGAGCTTCTTTGACTTTCATCCTTCCCTGACCTTCTCCGAGCTTCTTTGACTTCCATCCTTCTCTGACCTTCTCCGAGCTTCTTTGACTTTCATCCTTCCCTGACCTTCTCCGAGCTTCTTTGACTTTTCATCCTTCCCTGACCTTCTACGAGCTTCTTTGACTTTCATCCTTCCCTGACCTTCTCCGAGCTTCTTTGACTTTCATCCTTCCCTGACCTTCTCCGAGCTTCTTTGACTTTCATCCTTCCCTGACCTTCTCCGAGCTTCTTTGACTTTCATCCTTCCCTGACCTTCTCCGAGCTTCTTTGACTTTCATCCTTCCCTGACCTTCTCCGAGCTTCTTTGACTTTTTCATCCTTCCCTGACCTTCTCCGAGCTTCTTTGACTTTCATCCTTCCCTGAACTTCTCCGAGCTTCTTGACCTTTTCATCGTTCCCTGACCTTCTCCGAGCTTCTTTGACTTTTTCATCCTTCCCTGACCTTCTCCGAGCTTCTTTGACTTTTCATCCTTCCCTGACCTTCTCCGAGCTTCTTGGACTTTTTCATCCTTCCCTGACCTTCTCCGAGATTCTTGGACTTTTTCATCCTTCCCTGACCTTCTCCGAGCTTCTTTGACTTTCATCCTTCCCTGACCTTCTCCGAGCTTCTTTGACTTTTTCATCCTTCCCTGACCTTCTCCGAGCTTCTTGGACTTTTTCATCCTTCCCTGACCTTCTCCGAGCTTCTTTGACTTTTTCATCCTTCCCTGACCTTCTCCGAGCTTCTTTGACTCTTTCATCCTTCCCTGACCTTCTCCGAGCTTCTTTGACTCTTTCATCCTTCCCTGACCTTCTCCGAGCTTCTTTGACTTTCATCCTTCCCTGACCTTCTCCGAGCTTCTTTGACTTTCATCCTTCTCTGACCTTCTCCGAGCTTCTTTGACTTTCATCCTTCCCTGACCTTCTCTGAGCTTCTTTGACTTTCATCCTTCCCTGATCTTCTCCGAGCTTCTTGACTCTTTCATTCTTCCTGACCTTCTCCGAGCTTCTTTGACTCTTTCATCCTTCCCTGACCTTCTCCGAGCTTCTTAGACTTTGATCCTTCCCTGACCTTCTCTGAGCTTCTTGGACTTTTTCATCCTTCCCTGACCCTCTCCGAGCTTCTTTGACTTTCATCCTTCCCTGACACTCTCCGAGCTTCTTTGACTTTCATCCTTCCCTGACCTTCTCCGAGCTTCTTTGACTTTTTAATCCTTCCCTGACCTTCTCTGAGCTTCTTTGACTTTTTCATCCTTCCCTGACCTTCTCCGAGCTTCTTTGACTTTCATCCTTCCCTGACCTTCTCCAAGCTTCTTTGACTTTCATCCTTCCCTCACCTTCTCCGAGCTTCTTTGACTTTCATCCTTCCCTCACCTTCTCCGAGCTTCTTGGAATTTTTCATCCCTCCCTGACCTTCTCCGAGCTTCTTGGAATTTTTCATCCTTCCCTGACCTTCTCCGAGCTTCTTTGACTTTCATCCTTCCCTGACCTTCTCCGAGCTTCTTGGAATTTTTCGTCCTTCCCTGACCTTCTCCGAGCTTCTTTGACTTTCATCCTTCCCTGACCTTCTCCGAGCTTCTTTGACTTTTTCATCCTTCCCTGACCTTCTCCGAGTTTCTTTAAATTTTTCATCCTTCCCTGACCTTCTCCGAGCTTCTTTGACTTTCATCCTTCCCTGACGTTCTCCGAGCTTCTTTGACTTTTCAGTCCTTCCCTGACCTTCTCCGAGCTTCTTTGATTTTCATCCTTCCCTGACCTTCTCTGAGCTTCTTTGACTTTCATCCTTCCCTGACCTTCTCCGAGCTTCTTTGACTTTTTCATCCTTCCCTGACCTTCTCCGAGCTTCTTTGACTTTTTCATCCTTCCCTGACCTTCTCCGAGCTTCTTTGACTTTTTCATCCTTCCCTGACCTTCTCCGAGCTTCTTTGACTTTCATCCTTCCCTGATCTTCTCCGAGCTTCTTTGACTTTCATCCTTCCCTCACCTTCTCCAAGCTTCTTTGACTTTCATCCTTCCCTGATCTTCTCCGAGCTTCTTTGACTTTCATCCTTCCCTCACCTTCTCCGAGCTTCTTTGACTTTCATCCTTCCCTGACCTTCTCCGAGCTTCTTTGGCTTTTTCTTCCTTCCCTGACCTTCTCCGAGCTTCTTTGGCTTTTTCATCCTTCACTGACTTTCTTCGAGCTTCTTTGGCTTTTTCATCCTTCCCTGACCTTCTCCGAGCTTCTTTGTCTTTCCTCCTTCCCTGACCTTCTCCGAGCTTCTTTGACTTTCATCCTTCCCTGACCTTTTCCGAGCTTCTTTGACTTTCATCCTTCCCTGACCTTCTCCGAGCTTCTTTGGCTTTTTCATCCTTCCCTGACCTTCTCCGAGCTTCTTTGACTTTTTCATCCTTCCCTGACCTTCTCCGAGCTTCTTTGACTTTCATCCTTCCCTGACCTTCTCCGAGCTTCTTTGACTTTCATCCTTCCCTGACCTTCTCCGAGCTTCTTTGACTTTCATCCTTCCCTGAACTTCTCCGAGCTTCTTTGACTTTCATCCTTCCCTGACCTTCTCCGAGCTTCTTGGACCTTTTCATCCTTCCCTGACCTTCTCCGAGCTTCTTGGACCTTTTCATCCTTCCCTGACCTTCTCCGAGCTTCTTTGACTTTCATCCTTCCCTCACCTTCTCCGAGTTTCTTTGACTTCCATCCTTCCCTGACCTTCTCTGAGCTTCTTTGACTTTCATCCTTCCCTGACTTTCTCCGAGCTTCTTTGACTTTCATCCTTCCCTGATCTTCTCCGAGCTTCTTTGACTTTCAACCTTCCCTGATCTTCTCCGAGCTTCTTTGACTTTCATCCTTCCCTCACCTTCTCCGAGCTTCTTTGACTTTCATCCTTCCCTGACCTTCTCCGAGCTTCTTTGGCTTTTTCTTCCTTCCCTGACCTTCTCCGAGCTTCTTTGGCTTTTTCATCCTTCACTGACTTTCTTCGAGCTTCTTTGGCTTTTTCATCCTTCCCTGACCTTCTCCGAGCTTCTTTGTCTTTCCTCCTTCCCTGACCTTCTCCGAGCTTCTTTGACTTTCATCCTTCCCTGACCTTTTCCGAGCTTCTTTGACTTTCATCCTTCCCTGACCTTCTCCGAGCTTCTTTGGCTTTTTCATCCTTCCCTGACCTTCTCCGAGCTTCTTTGACTTTTTCATCCTTCCCTGACCTTCTCCGAGCTTCTTTGACTTTCATCCTTCCCTGACCTTCTCCGAGCTTCTTTGACTTTCATCCTTCCCTGACCTTCTCCGAGCTTCTTTGACTTTCATCCTTCCCTGAACTTCTCCGAGCTTCTTTGACTTTCATCCTTCCCTGACCTTCTCCGAGCTTCTTGGACCTTTTCATCCTTCCCTGACCTTCTCCGAGCTTCTTGGACCTTTTCATCCTTCCCTGACCTTCTCCGAGCTTCTTTGACTTTCATCCTTCCCTCACCTTCTCCGAGTTTCTTTGACTTCCATCCTTCCCTGACCTTCTCTGAGCTTCTTTGACTTTCATCCTTCCCTGACCTTCTCCGAGCTTCTTTGACTTTCATCCTTCCCTGACCTTCTCCGAGCTTCTTTGACTTTCAACCTTCCCTGACCTTCTCCGAGCTTCTTTGACTTTCATCCTTCCCTGATTTTCTCCGAGCTTCTTTGACTCTTTCATCCTTCCCTGACCTTCTCCGAGCTTCTTTAACTTTTTCATCCTTCCCTGACCTTCTCCGAGCTTCTTTGACTTTCATCCTTCCCTGACCTTCTCCGAGCTTCTTTGACTTTCATCCTTCCCTGACCTTCTCCGAGCTTCTTTGACTTTCATCCTTCCCTGACCTTCTCCGAGCTTCTTTGCCTTTTTCATCCTTCCCTGACCTTCTCCGAGCTTCTTTGACTTTTTCATCCTTCCCTGACCTTCTCCGAACTTCTTTGACTTTCATCCTTCCCTGACCTTCTCCGAACTTCTTTGACTTTCATCCTTCCCTGACCTTCTCCGAGCTTCTTTGACTCTTTCATCCTTCCCTGACCTTCTCCGAGCTTCTTTGACTTTCACCCTTCCCTGACCTTCTCCGAGCTTCTTTGACTTTCATCCTTCCCTGACCTTCTCCGAGCTTCTTTGACTTTCGTCCTTCCCTGACCTTCTCCGAGCTTCTTTGACTTTTTCGTCCTTCCCTGACCTTCTCCGAGCTTCTTTGACTTTTTCGTCCTTCCCTGACCTTCTCCGAGCTTCTTTGACTTTCATCCTTCCCTGACCTTCTCCGAGCTTCTTTGACTTTTTCATCCTTCCCTGACCTTCTCCGAGCTTCTTTGACTTTCATCCTTCTCTGACCTTCTCCGAGCTTCTTTGACTTTCATCCTTCCCTGACCTTCTCTGAGCTTCTTTGACTTTCATCCTTCCCTGACCTTCTCCGAGATTCTTTGACTTTCATCCTTCCCTGACCTTCTCTGAGCCTCTTTGACTTTCATCCTTCCCTGACCTTCTCTGAGCTTCTTTACTTTCATCCTTCCCTGACCTTCTCCGAGCTTCTTTGACTTTTTCATCCTTCCCTGACCTTCTCCGAGCTTCTTTGACTTTCATCCTTCCCTGACCTTCTCCGAGCATCTCTGACTTTCATCCTTCCCTGACCTTCTCTGAGCTTCTTTGACTTTCATCCTTCCCTGACCTTCTCCGAGCTTCTTTGACTTTTTCATCCTTCCCTGACCTTCTCCGAGCTTCTTTGACTTTCATCCTTCCCTGACCTTCTGTGAGCCTCTTTGATTTCATCCTTCCCTGACCTTCTCCGAGCTTCTTTGACTTTCATCCTTCCCTGACCTTCTCCGAGCTTCTTTGACTTTCATTCTTCCCTGACCTTCTCCGAGCTTCTTTGACTTTCATCCTTCCCTGACCTTCTCCGAGCTTCTTTGACTTTCATCCTTCCCTGACCTTCTCCGAGCTTCTTTGACTTTCATCCTTCCCTGACCGTCTCCGAGCTTCTTTGACTCTTTCATCCTTCCCTGACCTTCTCCGAGCTTCTTTGACTTTCATCCTTCCCTGACCTTCTCCGAGCTTCTTTGACTTTCATCCTTCCCTGACCTTCTCCGAGCTTCTTTGACTTTCATCCTTCCCTGACCTTCTCTGAGATTCTTTGACTTTCATCCTTCCCTGACCTTCTCCGAGCTTCTTTGACTCTTTCATCCTTCCCTGACCTTCTCCGAGCTTCTTTGACTTTCATCCTTCCCTCACCTTCTCCGAGCTTCTTTGACTTTCATCCTTCCCTCACCTTCTCCGAGCTTCTTTGACTTTCATCCTTCCCACACCTTCTCCGAGCTTCTTTGACTTTCATCCTTCCCTCACCTTCTCCGAGCTTCTTTGACTTTCATCCTTCCCTCACCTTCTCCGAGCTTCTTTGACTTTCATCCTTCCCTGACCTTCTCCGAGCTTCTTTGACTTTTTCATCCTTCCCTGACCTTCTCCGAGCTTCTTTGACTTTCATCCTTCCCTCACCTTCTCCGAGCTTCTTTGACTTTCATCCTTCCCTCACCTTCTCCGAGCTTCTTAGACTTTCATCCTTCCCTGACCTTCTCCGAGCTTCTTTGACTTTTTCATTCTTCCCTGACCTTCTCCGAGCTTCTTTGACTTTCATCCTTCCCTGACCTTCTCCGAGCTTCCTTGACTTTCATCTTTCCCTGACCTTCTCCGAGCTTCTTTGACTTTCATCCTTGCCTGATTTTCTCCGAGCTTCTTTGACTTTTTCATCCTTCCCTGACCTTCTCCGAGCTTCTTTAACTTTTTCATCCTTCCCTGACCTTCTCCGAGCTTCTTTGACTTTCATCCTTCCCTGACCTTCTCCGAGCTTCTTTGACTTTCATCCTTCCCTGACCTTCTCCGAGCTTCTTTGACTTTCATCCTTCCCTGACCTTCTCCGAGCTTCTTTTACTTTCACCCTTCCCTGACCTTCTCCGAGCTTCTTTAACTTTTTCATCCTTCCCTGACCTTCTCCGAGCTTCTTTGACTTTCATCCTTCCCTGACCTTCTCCGAGCTTCTTTGACTTTCATCCTTCCCTGACCTTCTCCGAGCTTCTTTGACTTTCATCCTTCCCTGACCTTCTCCGAGCTTGTTTGACTTTCAACCTTCCCTGACCTTCTCCGAGCTGCTTTGACTTTCATCCTTCCCTGACCTTCTCCGAGCTTCTTTGACTTTCATCCTTCCCTGACCTTCTCCGAGCTTCTTTTATTTTCACCCTTCCCTGACCTTCTCCGAGCTTCTTTAATTTTTTCATCCTTCCCTGACCTTCTCTGAGCTTCTTTGACTTTTTCATCCTTCCCTGACATTCTCCGAGCTTCTTTGACTTTTTCATCCTTCCCTGACCTTCTCCGAGCTTCTTTGACTTTCATCCTTCCCTGACCTTCTCCGAGCTTCTTTGACTATTTCATCCTTCCCTGACCTTCTCCGAGCTTCTTTGACTTTCATCCTTCCCTGACCTTCTCCGACCTTCTTTGACTTTTTCATCCTTCCCTGACCTTCTCCAAGCGTCTTTGACTTTCATCCTTCCCTGACCTTCTCCGAGCTTCTTTGACTTTTTCATCCTTCCGTAACTTTCTTCGAGCTTATTTGACTGTCATACTTCCCTCACCTTCTCCGAGCTTCTTTGACATTCATCCTTCCCTGACCTTCTCCGAGCTTCTTTGACTGTCATCCTTCCCTGACCTTCTCCGAGATTCTTTGACTTTTATCCTTCCCTGACCTTCTCCGAGCTTCTTTGACTCTTTCATCCTTCCCTGACCTTCTCCGAGCTTCTTTGACTTTCATCCTTCCCTCACCTTCTCCGAGCTTCTTTGACTTTCATCCTTCCCTGACCTTCTCCGAGCTTCTTTGACTTTCATCCTTCCCTCACCTTCTCCGAGCTTCTTTGACTTTCATCCTTCCCTCACCTTCTCCGAGCTTCTTTGACTTTCATCCTTCCCTCACCTTCTCCGAGCTTCTTTGACTTTCATCCTTCCCTCACCTTCTCCGAGCTTCTTAGACTTTCATCCTTCCCTGACCTTCTCCGAGCTTCTTTGACTTTTTCATTCTTCCCTGACCTTCTCCGAGCTTCTTTGACTTTCATCCTTCCCTGACCTTCTCCGAGCTTCCTTGACTTTCATCTTTCCCTGACCTTCTCCGAGCTTCTTTGACTTTCATCCTTCCCTGATTTTCTCCGAGCTTCTTTGACTTTTTCATCCTTCCCTGACCTTCTCCGAGCTTCTTTAACTTTTTCATCCTTCCCTGACCTTCTCCGAGCTTCTTTGACTTTCATCCTTCCCTGACCTTCTCCGAGCTTCTTTGACTTTCATCCTTCCCTGACCTTCTCCGAGCTTCTTTGACTTTCATCCTTCCCTGACCTTCTCCGAGCTTCTTTTACTTTCACCCTTCCCTGACCTTCTCCGAGCTTCTTTAACTTTTTCATCCTTCCCTGACCTTCTCCGAGCTTCTTTGACTTTCATCCTTCCCTGACCTTCTCCGAGCTTCTTTGACTTTCATCCTTCCCTGACCTTCTCCGAGCTTCTTTGACTTTCATCCTTCCCTGACCTTCTCCGAGCTTCTTTGACTTTCAACCTTCCCTGACCTTCTCCGAGCTGCTTTGACTTTCATCCTTCCCTGACCTTCTCCGAGCTTCTTTGACTTTCATCCTTCCCTGACCTTCTCCGAGCTTCTTTGACTTTTTCATCCTTCCCTGACCTTCTCCGAGCTTCTTTAATTTTTTCATCCTTCCCTGACCTTCTCCGAGCTTCTTTGACTTTTTCATCCTTCCCTGACCTTCTCCGAACTTCTTTGACTTTTTCATCCTTCCCTGACCTTCTCCGAGCTTCTTTGACTTTCATCCTTCCCTGACCTTCTCCGAGCTTCTTTGACTATTTCATCCTTCCCTGACCTTCTCCGAGCTTCTTTCACTTTCATCCTTCCCTGACCTTCTCCGACCTTCTTTGACTTTTTCATCCTTCCCTGACCTTCTCCAAGCGTCTTTGACTTGCATCCTTCCCTGACCTTCTCCGAGCTTCTTTGACTTTTTCATCCTTCCGTAACTTTCTTCGAGCTTCTTTGACTGTCATACTTCCCTCACCTTCTCCGAGCTTCTTTGACTTTCATCCATCCCTGACCTTCTCCGAGCTTCTTTGACTTTCATCCTTCCCTGATCTTCTCTGAGCTTCTTTGACTTTCATCCTTCCCTGACCTTCTCCGAGCTTCTTTGACTTTTTCATCCTTCCCTGACCTTCTCCGAGCTTCTTTGACTTTCATCCTTCCCTGACCTTCTCCGAGCTTCTTTCAATTTTTCATCCTTCCCTGACCTTCTCCGAGCTTCTTTGACTTTTTCATTCTTCCTTGTCCTTCTCCGAGCTTCTTTGAATTTCATCCTTCCCTGACCTTCTCCGAGCTTCTTTGACTTTCATCCTTCCCTCACCTTCTCTGAGATTCTTTGACTTTCATCCTTCCCTGACCTTCTCCGAGCTTCTTTGACTTTCATCCTTCCCTGACCTTCTCCGAGCTTCTTTGACTTTCATCCTTCCCTGACCTTCTCCGAGCTTCTTTGACTTTCATCCTTCCCTGACCTTCTCCGAGCTTCTTTGACTTCCATCCTTCTCTGACCTTCTCCGAGCTTCTTTGACTTCCATCCTTCCCTGACCTTCTCCGAGCTTCTTTGACTTTTTCATCCTTCCCTGACCTTCTCCGAGCTTCTTTGACTTTCATCCTTCCCTGACCTTCTCCGAGCTTCTTTGACTTTTTCATCCTTCCCTGACCTTCTCCGAGCTTCTTTGACTTCCATCCTTCTCTGACATTCTCCGAGCTTCTTTGACTTTCATCCTTCCCTGACCTTCTCCGAGCTTCTTTGACTTCCATCCTTCTCTGACCTTCTCCGAGCTTCTTTGACTTTCATCCTTCCCTGACCTTCTCCGAGCTTCTTTGACTTTCATCCTTCCCTGAACTTCTACGAGCTTCTTTGACTTTCATCCTTCCCTGACCTTCTCCGAGCTTCTTTGACTTTCATCCTTCCCTGACCTTCTCCGAGCTTCTAAGACTTTTTCATCCTTCCCTGACCTTTTCCGAGCTTCTTTGACTTTCATCCTTCCCTGACCTTCTCCGAGCTTCTTTGACTTTCATCCTTCCCTGACCTTCTCCGAGCTTCTTTGACTTTTTCATCCTTCCCTGACCTTCTCCGAGCTTCTTTGACTTTCATCCTTCCCTGAACTTCTCCGAGCTTCTTGGACCTTTTCATCGTTCCCTGATTTTCTCCGAGCTTCTTTGACTTTTTCATCCTTCCCTGACCTTCTCCGAGCTTCTTTGACTTTTTCATCCTTCCCTGACCTTCTCCGAGCTTCTTGGACTTTTTCATCCTTCCCTGACCTTCTCCGAGATTCTTGGACTTTTTCATCCTTCCCTGACCTTCTCCGAGCTTCTTTGACTTTCATCCTTCCCTGACCTTCTCCGAGCTTCTTTGACTTTTTCATCCTTCCCTGACCTTCTCCGAGCTTCTTGGACTTTTTCATCCTTCCCTGACCTTCTCCGAGCTTCTTTGACTTTTTCATCCTTCCCTGACCTTCTCCGAGCTTCTTTGACTCTTTCATCCTTCCCTGACCTTCTCCGAGCTTCTTTGACTCTTTCATCCTTCCCTGACCTTCTCCGAGCTTCTTTGACTTTCATCCTTCCCTGACCTTCTCCGAGCTTCTTTGACTTTCATCCTTCTCTGACCTTCTCCGAGCTTCTTTGACTTTCATCCTTCCCTGACCTTCTCTGAGCTTCTTTGACTTTCATCCTTCCCTGATCTTCTCCGAGCTTCTTGACTCTTTCATTCTTCCTGACCTTCTCCGAGCTTCTTTGACTCTTTCATCCTTCCCTGACCTTCTCCGAGCTTCTTAGACTTTGATCCTTCCCTGACCTTCTCTGAGCTTCTTGGACTTTTTCATCCTTCCCTGACCCTCTCCGAGCTTCTTTGACTTTCATCCTTCCCTGACACTCTCCGAGCTTCTTTGACTTTCATCCTTCCCTGACCTTCTCCGAGCTTCTTTGACTTTTTAATCCTTCCCTGACCTTCTCTGAGCTTCTTTGACTTTTTCATCCTTCCCTGACCTTCTCCGAGCTTCTTTGACTTTCATCCTTCCCTGACCTTCTCCGAGCTTCTTTGACTTTCATCCTTCCCTCACCTTCTCCGAGCTTCTTTGACTTTCATCCTTCCCTCACCTTCTCCGAGCTTCTTGGAATTTTTCATCCCTCCCTGACCTTCTCCGAGCTTCTTGGAATTTTTCATCCTTCCCTGACCTTCTCCGAGCTTCTTTGACTTTCATCCTTCCCTGACCTTCTCCGAGCTTCTTGGAATTTTTCATCCTTCCCTGACCTTCTCCGAGCTTCTTTGACTTTCATCCTTCCCTGACCTTCTCCGAGCTTCTTTGACTTTTTCATCCTTCCCTGACCTTCTCCGAGTTTCTTTAAATTTTTCATCCTTCCCTGACCTTCTCCGAGCTTCTTTGACTTTCATCCTTCCCTGACGTTCTCCGAGCTTCTTTGACTTTTCAGTCCTTCCCTGACCTTCTCCGAGCTTCTTTGATTTTCATCCTTCCCTGACCTTCTCCGAGCTTCTTTGACTTTCATCCTTCCCTGACCTTCTCCGAGCTTCTTTGACTTTCATCCTTCCCTGACCTTCTCCGAGCTTCTTTGACTTTTTCATCCTTCCCTGACCTTCTCCGAGCTTCTTTGACTTTTTCATCCTTCCCTGACCTTCTCCGAGCTTCTTTGACTTTTTCATCCTTCCCTGACCTTCTCCGAGCTTCTTTGACTTTCATCCTTCCCTGATCTTCTCCGAGCTTCTTTGACTTTCATCCTTCCCTCACCTTCTCCAAGCTTCTTTGACTTTCATCCTTCCCTGATCTTCTCCGAGCTTCTTTGACTTTCATCCTTCCCTCACCTTCTCCGAGCTTCTTTGACTTTCATCCTTCCCTGACCTTCTCCGAGCTTCTTTGGCTTTTTCTTCCTTCCCTGACCTTCTCCGAGCTTCTTTGGCTTTTTCATCCTTCACTGACTTTCTTCGAGCTTCTTTGGCTTTTTCATCCTTCCCTGACCTTCTCCGAGCTTCTTTGTCTTTCCTCCTTCCCTGACCTTCTCCGAGCTTCTTTGACTTTCATCCTTCCCTGACCTTTTCCGAGCTTCTTTGACTTTCATCCTTCCCTGACCTTCTCCGAGCTTCTTTGGCTTTTTCATCCTTCCCTGACCTTCTCCGAGCTTCTTTGACTTTTTCATCCTTCCCTGACCTTCTCCGAGCTTCTTTGACTTTCATCCTTCCCTGACCTTCTCCGAGCTTCTTTGACTTTCATCCTTCCCTGACCTTCTCCGAGCTTCTTTGACTTTCATCCTTCCCTGAACTTCTCCGAGCTTCTTTGACTTTCATCCTTCCCTGACCTTCTCCGAGCTTCTTGGACCTTTTCATCCTTCCCTGACCTTCTCCGAGCTTCTTGGACCTTTTCATCCTTCCCTGACCTTCTCCGAGCTTCTTTGACTTTCATCCTTCCCTCACCTTCTCCGAGTTTCTTTGACTTCCATCCTTCCCTGACCTTCTCTGAGCTTCTTTGACTTTCATCCTTCCCTGACTTTCTCCGAGCTTCTTTGACTTTCATCCTTCCCTGATCTTCTCCGAGCTTCTTTGACTTTCATCCTTCCCTGACCTTCTCCGAGCTTCTTTCACTTTCATCCTTCCCTGACCTTCTCCGAGCTTCTTTGACTTTCATCCTTCCCTCACCTTATCCGAGCTTCTTTGACTTTCATCCTTCCCTGACCTTCTCCGAGCTTCTTTGACTCTTTCATCCTTCCCTGACCTTCTTTGAGCTTCTTTGACTTTCATCCTTCCCTGACCTTCTCCGAGCTTCTTTGACTTTCATCCTTCCCTGACCTCCTCCGAGCTTTTTTGGCTTTTTCTTCCTTCCCTGACCTTCTCCGAGCTTCTTTGACTTTCATCCTTCCCTCACCTTCTCCGAGCTTCTTTGACTTTCATCCTTCCCTGACCTTCTCCGAGGCTCTTTGACTTTCATCCTTCCCTGACCTTCTCCGAGGTTCTTTGACTTTCATCCTTCCCTGACCTTCTCCGAGCTTCTTTGGCTTTTTCATCCTTCCCTGACCTTCTCCGAGCTTCTTTGACTTTCATCCTTCCCTGACCTTCTCCGAGCTTCTTTGACTTTCATCCTTCCCTGACCTTCTCCGAGCTTCCTTGACTTTCATCCTTCCCTGACCTTCTCTGAGCTTCTTTGACGACTTTCATCCTTCCCTGACCTTCTCCGAGCTTCTTTGACGACTTTCATCGTTCCCTGACCTTCTCCGAGCTTCTTTGACGACTTTCATCCTTCCCTGACCTTCTCCGAGCTCCTTTGACTTTGATCCTTCCCTGACCTTCTCCGAGCTTCTTTGACTTTCATCCTTCCCTGACCTTCTCCGAGCTTCCTTGACTTTCATCCTTCCCTGACCTTCTCCGAGCTTCTTTGACTTTCATCCTTCCCTGACCTTCTCCGAGCTTCTTTGACTTTCATCCTTCCCTGACCTTCTCCGAGCTTCTTTGACTTTCATCCTTCCCTGACCTTCTCCGAGCTTCTTTGACTTTCATCCTTCCCTCACCTTCTCCGAGCTTCTTTGAGTTTTTCATCCTTCCCTGACCTTCTCCGAGCTTCTTTGACTCTTTCATCCTTCCCTGAGCTTCTCTGACTTTCATCCTTCCCTGACCTTCTCCGAGCTTCTCTGACTTTTTCATCCTTCCCTGACCTTCTCCGAGCCTCTTGGACTTTCATCCTTCCCACACCTTCTCCGAGCTTCTTTGACTTTTTCATCCTTCCCTGACCTTCTCCGAGCTTCTTTGACATTTCATCCTTCCCTGACCTTCTCCGAGCTTCATGGACTTTCATCCTTCCCTGACCTTCTCCGAGCTTCTTTGACTTTCATCCTTCCCTGACCTTCTCCGAGCTTCTTTGACTTTTTCATCCTTCCCTGACCTTCTCCGAGCTTCTTTCACTTTTTCATCCTTCCCTGACCTTCTCCGAGCTTCTTTGACTTTCATCCTTCCCTGACCTTCTCCGAGCTTCTTTGACTTTCATCCTTCCCTCACCTTCTCCGAGCTTCTTTGACTTTTTCATCCTTCCCTGACCTTCTCCGAGCTTCTTTAACTTTCATCCTTCCCTGACCTTCTCCGAGCTTCTTTGACTTTTTCATCCTTCCCTGACCTTCTCCGAGCTTCTTTGACTTTCATCCTTCCCTGACCTTCTCCGAGCTTCTTTGACTTTCATCCTTCCCTGACCTTCTCCGAGCTTCTTTGACTTTCATCCTTCCCTGACCTTCTCCGAGCTTCTTTGACTTTCATCCTTCCCTGACCTTCTCCGAGCTTCTTTGACTTTCATCCTTCCTTCATCTTCTCCGAGCTTCTTTGACTTTCATCCTTCCTTGACCTTCTCCGAGTTTCTTTGACTTTCATCCTTCCGTCACCTTCTCCGAGCTTCTTTGACATTTTCATCCTTCCCTGACCTTCTCCGAGCTTCTTTGACTTTCATCCTTCCCTGACCTTCTCCGAGCTTCTTTGACTTTCATCCTTCCCTGACCTTCTCCGAGCTTCTTTGACTTTTTCATCCTTCCCTGACATTCTCCGAGCTTCTTTGACTTTCATCCTTCCCTGACCTTCTCCGAGCTTCTTTGACTTGTTCATCCTTCCCTGACCTTCTCCAAGCTTCTTTGACTTTTTCATCCTTCCCTGACCTTCTCCGAGCTTCTTTGACTTTTTCATCCTTCCCTGACCTTCTCCGAGCTTCATGGACTTTCATCCTTCCCTGACCTTCTCCGAGCTTCTTTGACTTTCATCCTTCCCTGACCTTCTCCGAGCTTCTTTGACTTTCATCCTTCCCTGACCTTCTCCGAGCTTCTTTGACTTTCATCCTTCCCTGACCTTCTCCGAGCTTCTTTGACTTTCATCCTTCCCTGACCTTCTCCGAGCTTCTTAGACTTTTTCATCCTTCCCTGACCTTCTCCGAGCTTCTTTGACTTGTTCATCCTTCCCTGACCTTCTCCGAGCTTCTTAGACTTTTTCATCCTTCCCTGACCTTCTCCGAGATTCTTTGACTTTCATCCTTCCCTGACCTTCTCCGAGGCTCTTTGACTTTCATCCTTCCCTGACCTTCTCCGAGGTTCTTTGACTTTGATCCTTCCCTGACCTTCTCCGAGCTTCTTTGGCTTTTTCATCCTTCCCTGACCTTCTCCGAGCTTCTTTGACTTTCATCCTTCCCTGACCTTCTCCGAGCTTCTTTGACTTTCATCCTTCCCTGACCTTCTCCGAGCTTCCTTGACTTTCATCCTTCCCTGACCTTCTCCGAGCTTCTTTGACGACTTTCATCCTTCCCTGACCTTCTCCGAGCTTCTTTGACTTTCATCCTTCCCTGACCTTCTCCGAGCTTCTTTGACGACTTTCATCCTTCCCTGACCTTCTCCGAGCTTCTTTGACGACTTTCATCCTTCCCTGACCTTCTCCGAGCTTCCTTGACTTTCATCCTTCCCTGACCTTCTCCGAGCTTCTTTGACTTTCATCCTTCCCTGACCTTCTCCGAGCTTCCTTGACTTTCATCCTTCCCTGACCTTCTCCGAGCTTCTTTGACTTTCATCCTTCCCTGACCTTCTCCGAGCTTCTTTGACTTTCATCCTTCCCTGACCTTCTCCGAGCTTCTTTGACTTTCATCGTTCCCTGACCTTCTCCGAGCTTCCTTGACTTTCATCCTTCCCTGACCTTCTCCGAGCTTCTTTGACTTTCATCCTTCCCTGACCTTCTCCGAGCTTCTTTGAGTTTTTCATCCTTCCCTGAGCTTCTCCGAGCTTCTTTGACTTTTTCATCCTTCCCTGAGCTTCTCTGACTTTCATCCTTCCCTGACCTTCTCCGAGCTTCTCTGACTTTTTCATCCTTCCCTGACCTTCTCCGAGCTTCTTTGACATTTCATCCTTCCCTGACTTTCTCCGAGCTTCATGGACTTTCATCCTTCCCTGACCTTCTCCGAGCTTCTTTGACTTTCATCCTTCCCTGACCTTCTCCGAGCTTCTTTGACTTTTTCATCCTTCCCTCACCTTCTCCGAGCTTCTTTCACTTTTTCATCCTTCCCTGACCTTCTCCGAGCTTCTTTGACTTTCATCCTTCCCTGACCTTCTCCGAGCTTCTTTGACTTTCATCCTTCCCTCACCTTCTCCGAGCTTCTTTGACTTTTTCATCCTTCCCTGACCTTCTCCGAGCTTCTTTAACTTTCATCCTTCCCTGACCTTCTCCGAGCTTCTTTGACTTTTTCATCCTTCCCTGACCTTCTCCGAGCTTCTTTGACTTTCATCCTTCCCTGACCTTCTCCGAGCTTCTTTGACTTTCATCCTTCCCTGACCTTCTCCGAGCTTCTTTGACTTTCATCCTTCCCTGACCTTCTCTGAGCTTCTTTGACTTTCATCCTTCCCTGACCTTCTCCGAGCTTCTTTGACTTTCATCCTTCCCTGACCTTCTCCGAACTTCTTTGACTTTTTCATCCTTCCCTGACCTTCTCCGAGCTTCTTTGACTTTCATCCTTCCCTGACCTTCTCCGAGATTCTTTGACTTTCATCCTTTCTTGACCTTCTCCGAGTTTCTTTGACTTTCATCCTTCCGTCACCTTCTCCGAGCTTCTTTGACATTTTCATCCTTCCCTGACCTTCTCCGAGCTTCTTTGACTTGTTCATCCTTCCCTGACCTTCTCCGAGCTTCTTTGACTTTTTCATCCTTCCCTGACCTTCTCCGAGCTTCTTTGACTTTCATCCTTCCCTGACCTTCTCCGAGCTTCTTTGAATTTTTCATCCTTCCCTGACCTTCTCCGAGCTTCATGGACTTTCATCCTTCCCTGACCTTCTCCGAGCTTCTTTGACTTTCATCCTTCCCTGACCTTCTCCGATCTTCTTTGACTTTCATCCTTCCCTGACCTTCTCCGAGCTTCTTTGACTTTCATCCTTCCCTGACCTTCTCCGAGCTTTTTAGACTTTTTCATCCTTCCCTGACCTTCTCCGAGCTTCTTTGACTTGTTCATCCTTCCCTGACCTTCTCCCAGCTTCTTAGACTTTTTCATCCTTCCCTGACCTTCTCCGAGATTCTTTGACTTTCATCCTTCCCTGACCTTCTCCGAGGCTCTTTGACTTTCATCCTTCCCTGACCTTCTCCGAGGTTCTTTGACTTTGATCCTTCCCTGACCTTCTCCGAGCTTCTTTGGCTTTTTCATCCTTCCCTGACCTTCTCCGAGCTTCTTTGACTTTCATCCTTCCCTGACCTTCTCCGAGCTTCTTTGACTTTCATCCTTCCCTGACCTTCTCCGAGCTTCCTTGACTTTCATCCTTCCCTGACCTTCTCCGAGCTTCTTTGACGACTTTCATCCTTCCCTGACCTTCTCCGAGCTTCTTTGACGACTTTCATCCTTCCCTGACCTTCTCCGAGCTTCTTTGACGACTTTCATCCTTCCCTGACCTTCTCCGAGCTTCCTTGACTTTCATCCTTCCCTGACCTTCTCCGAGCTTCTTTGACTTTCATCCTTCCCTGACCTTCTCCGAGCTTCCTTGACTTTCATCCTTCCCTGACCTTCTCCGAGCTTCTTTGACTTTCATCCTTCCCTGACCTTCTCCGAGCTTCTTTGACTTTCATCCTTCCCTGACCTTCTCCGAGCTTCTTTGACTTTCATCGTTCCCTGACCTTCTCCGAGCTTCCTTGACTTTCATCCTTCCCTGACCTTCTCCGAGCTTCTTTGACTTTCATCCTTCCCTGACCTTCTCCGAGCTTCTTTGAGTTTTTCATCCTTCCCTGAGCTTCTCCGAGCTTCTTTGACTTTTTCATCCTTCCCTGAGCTTCTCTGACTTTCATCCTTCCCTGACCTTCTCCGAGCTTCTCTGACTTTTTCATCCTTCCCTGACCTTCTCCGAGCTTCTTTGACATTTCATCCTTCCCTGACCTTCTCCGAGCTTCATGGACTTTCATCCTTCCCTGACCTTCTCCGAGCTTCTTTGACTTTCATCCTTCCCTGACCTTCTCCGAGCTTCTTTGACTTTTTCATCCTTCCCTCACCTTCTCCGAGCTTCTTTCACTTTTTCATCCTTCCCTGACCTTCTCCGAGCTTCTTTGACTTTCATCCTTCCCTGACCTTCTCCGAGCTTCTTTGACTTTCATCCTTCCCTCACCTTCTCCGAGCTTCTTAGACTTTTTCATCCTTCCCTGACCTTCTCCGAGCTTCTTTGACTTTTTCATCCTTCCCTGACCTTCTCCGAGCTTCTTTGACTTTCATCCTTCCTGACCTTCTCCGAGCTTCTTTGACTTTTTCATCCTTCCCTGACCTTCTCCGAGCTTCTTTGACTTTCATCCTTCCGTGACCTTCTCCGAGCTTCTTTGACTTTCATCCTTCCCTGACCTTCTCCGAGCTTCTTTGACTTTCATCCTTCCCTGACCTTCTCCGAGCTTCTTTGACTTCCATCCTTCCCTGACCTTCTCCGAGCTTCTTTGACTTTCATCCTTCCCTGACCTTCTCCGAGCTTCTTTGACTTTTTCATCCTTCCCTGACCTTCTCCGAGCTTCCTTGACTTTCATCCTTCCCTGACCTTCTCCGAGCTTCTTTGACTTTCATCCTTCCCTGACCTTCTCCGAGCTTCTTTGACTTTTTCATCCTTCCCTGACCTTCTCCGAGCTTCTTTGACTTTTTCATCCTTCCCTGACCTTCTCCGAGCTTCTTTGACTTTCATCCTTCCCTCACCTTCTCCGAGCTTCTTTGACTTTCATCCTTCCCTGACCTTCTCCGAGTTTCTTTGACTTTCATCCTTCCCTGACCTTCTCTGAGCTTCTTTGACTTTTTCATCCTTCCCTGCCCTTCTCTGAGCTTCTTTGACTTTTTCATCCTTCCCTGACCTTCTCCGAGCTTCTTTGACTTTCATCCTTCCCTCACCTTCTCCGAGCTTCTTTGACTTTTTCATCCGTCCCTGACCTTCTCCGAGCTTCTTTGACTTTCATCCTTCCCTGACCTTCTCTGAGCTTCTTTGACTTTCATCCTTCCCTGACCTTCTCCGAGCTTCTTTGACTTCCATCCTTCCCTCACCTTCTCCGAGCTTCTTTGACTTCCATCCTTCTCTGACCTTCTCCGAGCTTCTTTGACTTTCATCCTTCCCTGACCTTCTCTGAGCTTCTTTGACTTTCAACCTTCCCTGACTTTCTCCGAGCTTCTTTGACTTTCATCCTTCCCTGACCTTCTCCGAGCTTCTTTGACTTTCAACCTTCCCTGACCTTCTCCGAGCTTCTTTGACTTTCAACCTTCCCTGACCTTCTCCGAGCTTCTTTGACTTTCATCCTTCCCTGACCTTCTCCGAGCTTCTTTGACTTTCATCCTTCCCTCACCTTCTCTGAGATTCTTTGACTTTCATCCTTCCCTGACCTTCTCTGAGCTTCTTTGACTTTCATCCTTCCCTGACCTTCTAGGAGCTTCTTTGACTTTCATCCTTCCCTGACCTTCTCCGAGCTTCTTTGACTTCCATCCTTCTCTGACCTTCTCCGAGCTTCTTTGACTTCCATCCTTCCCTGACCTTCTCCGAGCTTCTTTGACTTTTTCATCCTTCCCTGACCTTCTCTGAGCTTCTTTGACTTTCATCCTTCCCTGACCTTCTCCGAGCTTCTTTGACTTTCATCCTTCCCTGACCTTCTCTGAGCTTCTTTGACTTTCATCCTTCCCTGACCTTCTCCGAGCTTCTTGACTCTTTCATTCTTCCCTGACATTCTCCGAGCTTCTTTGACTCTTTCATCCTTCCCTGACCTTCTCCGAGCTTCTTAGACTTTGATCCTTCCCTGACCTTCTCTGAGCTTCTTGGACTTTTTCATCCTTCCCTGACCTTCTCCGAGCTTCTTTGACTTTCATCCTTCCCTGACCTTCTCCGAGCTTCTTTGACTTTTTCTTCCTTCCCTGACCTTCTCCGAGCTTCTTTGACTTTTTCATCCTTCCCTGACCTTCTCCGAGCTTCTTTGACTTTCATCCTTCCCTGACTTTCTCCGAGCTTCTTTGACTTTCATCCTTCCCTGACCTTCTCCGAGCTTCTTTGACTTTTTCATCCTTCCCTGACCTTCTCCGAGCTTCTTTGACTCTCATCCTTCCCTGACCTTCTCCGAGCTTCTTTGACTCTTTCATCCTTCCCTGACCTTCTCCGAGCTTCTTTGACTCTTTCATCCTTCCCTGACCTTCTCCGAGCTTCTTTGACTTTTCATCCTTCCCTGACCTTCTCCGAGCTTCTTTGACTTTCATCCTTCCCTGACCTTCTCCGAGCTTCTTTGACTTTCATCCTTCCCTGACCTTCTCCGAGCTTCTTTGACTTTTTCATCCTTCCCTCACCTTCTCCGAGCTTCTTTCACTTTTTCATCCTTCCCTGACCTTCTCCGAGCTTCTTTGACTTTCATCCTTCCCTGACCTTCTCCGAGCTTCTTTGACTTTTCATCCTTCCCTCACCTTCTCCGAGCTTCTTTGACTTTTTTCATCCTTCCCTGACCTTCTCCGAGCTTCTTTAACTTTCATCCTTCCCCTGACCTTCTCCGAGCTTCTTTGACTTTTTTCATCCTTCCCTGACCTTCTCCGAGCTTCTTTGACTTTCATCCTTCCCTGACCTTCTCCGAGCTTCTTTGACTTTTCATCCTTCCCTGACCTTCTCCGAGCTTCTTTGACTTTTCATCCTTCCCTGACCCTTCTCTGAGCTTCTTTTGACTTTTCATCCTTCCCTGACCTTCTCCGAGCTTCTTTGACTTTTCATCCTTCCCTGACCTTCTCCAAAACTTCTTTGACTTTTTTCATCCTTCCCTGACCTTCTCCGAGCTTCTTTGACTTTCATCCTTCCCTGACCCTTCTCCGAGATTCTTTGACTTTCATCCTTTCTTGACCTTTCTCCGAGTTTTCTTTGACTTTCATCCTTCCGTCACCTTCTCCGAGCTTCTTTGACATTTTTCATCCTTCCCTGACCTTCTCCGAGCTTCTTTTGACTTTTCATCCTTCCCTGACCTTCTCCGGGCTTTCTTTTGACTTTTCATCCTTCCCCTGACCTTCTCCGAGCTTCTTTGGACATTTCATCCTTCCCTGACCCTTCTCCGAGCTTCATGGACTTTTCATCCTTCCCTGACCTTCTCCGAGCTTCTTTGAC